>JAQBSW010003560.1:0-81227 GCA_029291075.1 Eudiplozoon nipponicum
CCATGTGCTCCATGCATATGCATATTTAGAGTATAGTTATTGAGACCAATTTTTGTTTAAAAACATTAGTGAATCAATAGATTTTTTTGAATATATAAATAGAACTGCTTTTGAACGAGGTTACCACATTTGCTTAAATCTGCTATAGTAAGCATTGTATTTTGTATGTGTGATTCGAGGTCTGATGATGATTCCGGAAATGAGGATTCTAAATGTTACATTTTAATCAAGGTTGCGATTTTGATATAAACACCTGACCCATTATATACATACATTTGTCAGTATAAACTAAGTATTGCATAGTGTGGAAAAGGCAATTCATCCAGTAGACCGGTTTCGTCCTTATTGAGAACTCATCACGTACCCTACCAAATTTGCCGTGGACGGAACTCATTAATTACTTCGCTTATACTAACAAATGTATATACATAATGGGTCAGGTATTTATATGAAGATCGCACCCTTGATTAAAAAGTAATTGCTATCACTACCCACACAAACGACGTTCATTTAATTTGAATTGAAAAGTTGACGGTCAACGAAGGTTAGATAGTGCCTCAGTTCCAGTGGTTAGTATGAACGATGTTTGAAGCCGTTGGAGGTCGAATTAGCACCCAACCAAAACGAAGACAAATACAATGCGTACTTGGAAATCGGGATCGATCGGGTCTTTGCGAAACTGATTGTGAAAGGCGACAACCCACGATCGCAATCCTTCAAAAAAATTCTGACAAATACAAAAGGACAAGCTTGGGACCAATTTTATTTAAGAACATATTTTCAATTTGCAGGATAACTTTCTTGATGGTCTAATTTACAAATGTGCTGATCATAAAATATTGATTTTCCTATAAACAATATAACACTATACATGAATGATCTGAGTAGATTGAGTATAAATTGAAATATTAAGTGTTATAATTTAATTATGTTTATTTTCATGATGCTGTGATTAATGATGTTTTTGAGTTCAAACTTCAGTAAGAAATCAAGGGTTTGTTTTCAACCATTCAGTGTACAGCTTCTAATGAGAGATATATTGAAAAAATAGCTGGCTGTGATATGAAGATATGTTCGCTAACAAAGAGTAAAACACAATAACAAATGTGTAATATTTGGATTATGCCGATCCTAGAATATGTCACCGCCACTTGGAACCCAATGAAAAAAGTGCGTCAAACAAGATAGAAGCTGTCCAAGGAAATGTTATGAAAGGTATTAATTCTGTGCTCTACACCATATATGCTAGCAGACTACAGTTCGTATCACTTCAAGCCTCATGGTTTTGGAGGCTGCGCTACTTTATACAAGTATTCCACTTGAATCTATGTACGGTTGTTTATATGACCCCGATAAGAAAGATTCACAAAATAGGAACTAGGTCTAGACAACCGGCAATCTCTCCACATTTGGTGGGAAATATTGTGCGAAATATATTTAATTTGTCAAATTAAAAGAATTTACAATCAATTGCGGAAAAAGCTTGGAGGAACGCCTCCGTCTAAGATATTTTTAAATTCTTATATACTGAATTAGGAAAAACGTGTGGCTCAATT
This sequence comes from Eudiplozoon nipponicum, assembly GCA_029291075.1. Taxonomy (NCBI): domain Eukaryota; kingdom Metazoa; phylum Platyhelminthes; class Monogenea; order Mazocraeidea; family Diplozoidae; genus Eudiplozoon; species Eudiplozoon nipponicum. The sequence continues at coordinate 1,557 of JAQBSW010003560.1, forward strand.
GATCTTTTGAATTTTGGCAATACTTTCTCAAGGTTAAATAAAGGACCAGGATAAATGTTGACTGTAACATATCTTATTGAAATATTTTTCTCTATTATCTATATTATTATATTGGAAAATCTATACATAGTACCATATTATTAGATTTCATTAAAAGCAAACAATGGCTAGTGATGGTTCTCACTTATTTATGCATAAAGCTACATTTGAATTTTACCTTGATCATTCCAATTATATGCCCAGATTTTCTCGTCGAAAAAACTATTATTATTTGTATCATTAACTACTATATAAGAACCTCATTATGAACAATGTAGTTTTTTCTTTTATAATAACTGTATCGCGATTTGATTTAGCGTACGCTGTGAAAATACCGCAAGATGCTCACGTGTTGATAAAGGATATAACAAAATTATCGAGATTTATCTAATAGAGATATTAATGTGATGTGATATCTTTATCTATTTCACATCTTCTGATATTGTAATCTGTTTGGTTTGAATCCGAATAGTGGTATTATGTTCTATTCTGGACATGCTTAAAATATGTTTACTATTTGTTTACATAAATTGGATATCAGTAATCTTTTTTGTCTGATTTAATTGTTATAGCACTTAGTATTTTTATAAACCGTTACGTTTTGTCTAGTGGCCTTATACTGAAATGTCCTTTATGCTTATTTAATCGTAACATTTTATCCTGACTATCTTTGAATTAATTTCGTTATTCATAAAATATAAATTTGCCCCTCATTTCCAAAATATTCCAATTATTTAACTTTGAATACTTGAGTTTGAGTTGTAAAAATTATAATTCTGCACCATAATAAGACTTCAACAACTTCGAGTATACATATATAATATTACCAAGAGAAGTTATATTAAATTGTACGCGTAGATTTTGCCGACAGAAAAATTGGCAGAAGAAACTTTAACAACGATAAGAATCACGTAAAATTGCAGAATTCCGTCACGTAAACGTATCTTTTTTGATTGATTTTGATTAATAATTCTTACAATTTTTTGCAGGGTACTCTACTATTTTTCGCGATATTTTTTGTAAGTTATGGCGTAATTATGCCGTTTGTTTTCTTTCAATCGTTAACTTCATCAGTGCTAGTATTTAAAAAAATTTTTACAACACAAGCGGTGACAAGTAACGTAATATATGTTCAAATTTGCTTATAAATAGTATAATAATTCAACGATTTCATTTATGTCAATATATAATTATTTTGAAATCCCAAAATCAATTGTCGTCAAACGACTTGTGTGGTAATATTGTTAATTTACTTTTGTGTATTAGGTGTTGTACACCCAGAAACAAATTAGTTGAAATATGACCAGTAGGATAACCCAAAGGAAACATGAACGGAATATATATTCTCAGGTGCGCATTCTTTTTGTGCTTACTGGCGACTTATCAGTAATAGCCAGTATTACGCCCTATACCACTATATACTTTAATGACGAAAGTGGGTATAGGTCGTTTTAACGGCCCAACTGCTGAGTTGTAAGTAAGCACAATACGAATGTGCACATGAGATTATAACTTCTATTCATGCTATAAAACAATAATTGATTGCGCGGGTGGTGGTAACAATTCTTTAAATCAAGTTTGCGAGCTTGAAGTAAACACCAATCCCATTGTTTTTAACCGGTCGTCGAACAACATAACAAAACTACCGCCAGCTGCAACGCACTGACGCATTTCGACCTTCCATGATCATCATCCGAGTACGACGGCAAACTGACTATCGAGGATCAAACCGCATTGAATATATATGGAAATCAAATTTAGATAGGCGGCTCTCACCTCTAGCAATTAAAGAATTGTTACCACCACCCGCGCAATCAATTATTGTTTTATTGTATTGCTTATATGTGTACATGTGGCGAAAGCTGCAAACAGTTAATGTTCGTGACTGCATAGAAATTGTGCAGCCGACATTTCCAGTCAGGTTCAATGTATGCGAGACTGCTAGAGGTGAGAGCCGCCTATCTAAATTTGATTTCCAGATATATATTCAATGCGGTTTGATCCTCGCTAGTCAGTTTGCCGTCGTACTCTGATGATGATCATGGAAGGTCGAAACGCGTCAGTGCAGTGCGGCTGGCGGTAGTTATGTTATGTTGATCGACGACTGGTTAAAAACAATGGGATTGGTGTTTACTTCAAGCTCGAAAACTTGATTTAAAGATTTCTATTCATGCTGTCTTTGGTTTATACTTCTGGTCATATTAAAAAAAAACATTGCTAGATGTGAAACACGTAATACATAATTGCATATATATTAGGTCTCCGTAAAACAACAACATTTATCTGTTAACCCACGTGTTTGTGAGTTCCGGTGCTCTGGATATGAGTGAATTTAATCTTAGCTATTTTTTTACCTGATTTTCGGATTGCGTACCGAAAATCAGGTAAATTATCTATTTCCTGTCGCGCAACATGTTTCTTTTAAAACTTAGCTATTTTGTGAGTGAAATTTTTCAACTTATTTATTCTTTATACAATCAACAATTGCACGAGTGTTAGTAACATATTTTTAAATCAACTTTGCGAGGTTAAATTAAATACCAATCTCTGTATTTAAACAGACGTCGAACATCAACTACCGTCAGTCACACGCACTGATGCGTTTCGATATTCCATGATCATCATCAGAGTACGACGGCAAACTAACTAGCGAGGATCAAAACGAAATACGTAAAGAGGGCAAGCAAAATTAGAAATGCGAGACTACTAGAAGTGAGAACCGCATATCTAATTTTGCTTTCCATATTTTTGTATTGCGTTTTGATCTTCGCTAGTTAGTTTGCCGTCGTACTCTGACGATGATCATGGAAGGTCAAGCAGCTTCAGTAAGTGAGACTGGAGGTAGATTTGCTATGTTGTTCGACGAATGGTTAAATACAATGGTACTGATGCTCACTTCAAGCTCGCAAACTTGATTTAAAGACTTATTTATTCTTGTTTTGTTATTTTCGCTGATCAAATTAGTATTCTTGTGTTGCTGTTGGTATATGTGATCAACCATCTCTAGTTTCTCTCATCATTGTTATAATTATCTTTTAAATTTTAATATGATTATATTCGATTTAATAAAATATTTAAAAATACCTGTAGATGCAGGTCGTCTATTCGTTAACTTCAGGAGATGTTTTATATTTGTACCTGTTTTTATTTATATAACAACACAAGTTTTCCGCTTTAGTTGAAAATGTTTCTTGTTTAAAATTATAACTATGTTTGATTTTAGATCTCACCGAAAATATATTATGTAGCAATGGTGCAATTCAACTAGTGACTGCGTTAAAAATAAAAGGTCATAATTGTTTAGTAGTTCCATTGCAATTCATGATTTCTTAGAAATCAATAATAAATTTATGCTTTTGGACAACGAGGGAGCTTAAAATTTAATGCAACTAACGAACACTAATAGTGGTCTATTTTTGGTCAAGAAACGTGGGCCAATTAGAATGTAAAATCTCCTATACGAATGTGAATACATGCAGTATTGCAGTTTACTTCGACAATACGAATTCAGAACAAACTCACTATATGCAATAAATACCGAACATGTAAAGGGTACCAGTACTATGGTTACTCAGTCGAAACATGGTACCAACACTATGATTGTCGAGTCTGTACGTGGTACTAACACAGTGGATTTCATGATAAACTAAATTTCCAAAAATTTCGAATTACATCTACTTCTGATAACTTGTTATTCCAGCAAATCCATACATTCTAGCTTTGATCGATACCAGTTAAAATATTTAATGGTAATCATAGCATCATCCAATTAAATATATAATAGTTATATATTGTTTGTTTCTGAGAACTAACATTTATGCAAATAAGTTTTATCTTTTCCGTACCTAGAAACGAATTATTCCAAATAGGACCAGCAGGATAAACCAAAGTCGGTATAATCTCATGTACATATTCGTTTGGTGCTTAATGGCAATTCATCATTAGGAAGCTATACTACATCCTATACACCTTAAATATTTGGTTAAGGAGTGTTGGAAAATTGGACGGCATAATCACCCATATTTCTGGACCAAATACTAAATGGGTATGATGCATAGTACCAGCTCCTACTAATGTCTAAAAAAACGCATTTGGACATGAGATTATGCCTTGTGTTCGTGCCGTCTTTGGCTTATCTATCTGATATTCTGTGGTACATTTTTTTCTGGGTGCGCACTACGTTATGCATAATTGCATATATATATCAGTTCGCCAAAAAAACAACGAATTATCATAGATTTAATTGAAGGACGTCAAAATTACCGCGAAGCTTGATAGCTGGTGTTGATAAAAGCCAGATTGTAAGGGTTTTCTGATGTAAAATGTGTTTAGAAGTAATAAATTAAATCAGGGTTGCGTTCTTGATATAAAAATCTGTCCCATCATGTACATACATTTGTCAGTATAAACTAAGCATTGCATAATATAGAAAAGGCAATTCATCCAGTAGATTTATTTCGTCCTCATTGGGAACTTATCACGAACTGTCCAGAATTTTCCGCAGATAGGGCTCGAACCTGGACACGTCTGATTCGGAATCTGTTGTTCTAACCACTTAGCCATCCTGCAGCAGGTACAATGTATGCGCTTGGAAGTTTTAAAATTATTGCGTTGATACCCTTTACACTCTCGGTATGTTGAGTCTGCTTTGAAGTCGCATTGTCGCAATCTTCATATGAAATCAACGCCACTACAGTGTTAACTCCCGCCCGAACAGGAAATTGTACCGTCCACATTTTCAATATTTCTTGACCAAATATATAGTGGATATAGGCTTAGTACCGTCTCCTATTGATTAGCCGCCAGTAAGCACGAGACAAATGTACACATGAGATTTTACTTTCCGTACATTCCGATGTTGGTTTATCCAACTGGTCCTATTAAAATTAATCTGTTACTAGCAATGCAATACTCACTTCACACTTTCAGGTAAGCGATGTTACTTTATTTATAACGCGAAAAGTTAATCGAACAAAATTGTATGGCATATCAATCTGTACCGGCTGCTATATTTTTCTTCATTTTCTCACCAATTTGTGTATTGCAATCCGCTTAACTCGATTATTCTTTTGGCGAAAATTAGAAACTTTTGTTTAAGAATATTACGCATAATGCGTGACTTTTGGTTAACTACATCAAAGTTAATTTGTCTAAGTTCAGCATGTGAAAAAAACGAACTAAGCATAATCGGATTATTTGTAGATGAATGTAAACGGATTATTTAAGAAACATGATAACACTATTCACATTTTATTTAACCAGTCGCAGAACATGGCAAAACTACCACCAGTCACAGGTACCGATGCGTTTCAATATTCCATGATTATTGCCAAAGCACGGCGGCGAATTGACTAACGCAGATCAAGCCGAAATTAATAGATAAGGGGAGTAAAAATAGATATGCGACTCTTACCTCTAGAAGACTTGTATACGTGGTACTTGATTGGAAAATATCGGTTTCGAAGCACCTATTCAGTCAAAAGCATTATTTTTTTGGATTTCGCCACATGTTTACAAGTTAAACAATTGGAAAATCATTCAGTGTGCGGGTAATTCTAACATTACTTTAAATCAAGTTTGCGAAAACTAAAATAAGTAACTATTCGTGACTGCATAGAAATTGTGCAGCCAACATTCTCAGCGAATTGCAACGTACGCCTGTCTACTAAATTTGAGATCCGTATATGCAAATTTGCTTTACTTTGATATGAATTTCGGCTTTAATCCTTGCTAGTTAATTAAAAGAGGTTACCACAACACGCGCAACTAATGATTTTTAGTTCATGTATAAATTTTAGTTCAGCCTTAATTATGCATTTTTAATTTAAATTTATTATAAATCATGTATGTAAATCGCAATTCACTTAAGGCCATATTGTTTTCGCCAGAACTCACCTGAATTGTAAAATAGAGTACATTTCTTAGTCATTCTTTTAAAAGCAAGATGAATAAAGTTGGATTAAGCACGCATAATATACAACATAAAAGAAGTGATAAATGTATACGCTTCTAAACACACACACGCGCTTTTGTATGTATGTATGTATGTATGTATGTATGTATGTATGTATGTATGTATGCATGTATATATGTATGTATGTATGTATGTATGTATGTATGTATGTAAGTATGTATGTATGTATGTATGTATATATGTATGTATGTGCGTATGTATGAATGAATGTATGTATGTATGTATGTATGTATGTATGTATGTATGTATGTAGTGCATGTATGTATGTATGTATGTATGTATGCATGTATGTATGTATGTATGTATGTATGTATGTATGTATGTATATGTATGTATGTATGTATGTATGTATGTATGTATGTATGTATGTATGTATGTATGTATGTATGTATGTATGTATGTATGTATGTATGTATGTATGTATGTATGTATGTATGTATGTATGTATGTATGTATGTATGTATGTATGTATGTATGTATGTATGTATGTATGTATGTATGTATGTATGTATGTATGTATGTATGTATGTATGTATGTACGTATGTTTGTATGTATGTATGTATGTATGTATGTATGCATGTATTAGTGTGTGTGCACTCAAATGGCCTCTTTTTCACTGTGATTTATATACCTACTTTATAAAAACTGTGTACTACCACATATAATTTATTTCTCGATAAGAATTACATATTTTTTTAATTGTATAACTTGTGAAAACAAAATGGACTGTTTTTTGCAATGAAATTCCTGTGAATATTTTCACTTACAAGTGTTAGAAAATTTTTAAAAATTCGTTCCCAATTATAACCGATGGTCGACTTAATTATAGCTTGTTGATTATTGCTAAATTACAGAAGAAATTTTAATACGTTTATGCAATCATGGCATGAACTATGTTGGCGAAAGTTTAGAAAAGACAAGTTTAAGCATGTTAGTCATTATGCATGACAATGAATTATCTACATCGTAGTTAAAACGTCGAAATCCACCGCCCAATCGCCTTTGCACTCAAAAGATATGAATAAAAAACAGAGACATGAAAATTCTATTTGCATGATAATAGACAAGTGAAGCTAAAGTGAAGTACTATTTAACAAACATGATAACACTAATTGTTTTCCTAAACTCGATTAACTTCTAATCGATATAAACTCTTCGTAGAACACACTTGTTCATTGACATATTAAACTATTTCATAATATAGTAGTTTTAAAGCCCACACACATGTGAGTATATTTGTTCAAATAAATGCAGAATTTAAGATTCAGTCCTTTATGCAGATGTAAATGTGTGGTTTCTATTTATCGGTTTGTATTACGGTTAGATTTGTTGTGTGTATGTTTCTTCATAAGGGTTAAGTATTACTGCTGTCGGCCCTTACAGTGATCGAAAAGAAATAAAATTGTATAAGTGCGTAAATTGTATATTACCAGGGCTTTAATAACAAATGATAAGGTTGTTATGCTGAACTGTAAGCCGCCTGTAATTATAATTCCGTTAATGAAGCAAAAATTATTATCATTGCTTTGATGAATTTATCATGACGATAAGGGTCATTTTAGGCTTTAGGATATTACTCAAAACACCATCTTACCATATTTGCATTTAAAAAAAATGAAATTTAGGTTGGTTCGTGCATTAAGTTCGCAATCGTATTACACAGCTTGCTATTGTTTTAATTGAAAAACAACTTAAAAGTTGATGTCTTCAAAAGTTATGACAACTAGGAGTTGTGTTTCATCGTTTTAAAAACAATTGTCTAACGGCAAAATCTTGTGCGGATTTCGGAAATTAGGGTCAGAGCATTTATTTCGAGATCCAATTATATCGGCAAAAATAGATTTGCGCATTTCTGATCGAAGAACACAATAATTTTTATAGGAGCTGAAGACGTCAAAACTATTTTAAATGTTTTTTTGGTTGCTACGCTTATTTTTATCCAATAGGATTTATTATTCAAACTTTTCAATTTTCAAAAAGCCTTGATATCTCTAATACAATTGAGCTGTTCAATTTAAAAAAAAGCTTTGTCAATGTTTCGCTGACAAAAGGTTTGCATTACCTCGAAAAATCATAGTTTAGCGATGCAAATGCATTTTGACGGATGTACGATACCAAAGGTTGTACGAAAATTCCATGAACTCTATCAAAAACTTGAAAATTTATTTTGACTTATCACAGAGCCGGTATTAGGCAAAAGATTTTCTTATATTAGTTTAATCAATATACTCGCAAGAATTTCGACGCTGTCTCCCGGCTTGTCTGGTTTTGCAACTAACTGAATAAATCAACAAATAACTTATGCCATAACGGATGCCATTGTGCTCTTTTTATGACATTTTAATATGAACTCGTCCGTCATAATTAGGAACTTACATTTCTGATGAGATAAATACAACAGAACAGTCGGTTATGTAAATGGATTAATTGATAATTAATGAAACAACTATCAATGACTGATTGCTCTTTCAAAGACGAACAATAGTAAAGCTCAATGTCATTGCGACTAATTCACAGACAAATTTAGAAATCCTTATCCTGAGGTAAACTGGGCAGATCTTTAAAGTCGACTACAAATCTGGACTTGAAATAGGTTACAGAATCAACTAGAAGGGCGTAACCTATTGCACAATTTTTGTAATGAACCAAATAGTCAACGAAATTCCTTAAATGAAACGGTACGTACAAGTTTACTGTGGCTCACCATACATACTAGGGAAACTCCGATTTCCTGATTAATCCTTGAGACGCTTTCCATATTCGTGCTGTAGGAAATCTTTAAATTATCCGCACGAGTAGTGCCTCTGGTTTCCAGTTACATTTCGCAAAAATCTAAATATATTTTTAAATGATTAGACAATTTTCTGAGCGCTAGTCCATCGAATTCTAAATGAAGCAAAAACAATGATTGATATGATTTGACGGGTTGTTGCGCAGTGCAAGCTTCATATGATGACTTTCCGCGAGTTGCGTTCGCGGGTTGTTGCTTTGCCCTATCAGTTTCACAAAGATCCGATTGATCACCATTTTCCAGTATGCATCTGTTTTGTCTTCAATCAGGCTGGGTGCGTATTCGTCACTTTCTTCCGAAGGCTTCAACATCATTCATACTAACCACTGAAAATGCGGTGTTAAAAATATTTATTTACTGGCGACGTTTTGATGCCTTCTATCCAGCACTATCATCAGGCCGCTATACTCAATAAAATTCTCACAATAGCAGATTATGAGTATATTTCTTTGTGTAGTGGCCTGATAATGGTGCTGAATATAATGCACCGAAACGTAAACAAAGATAGTTTAACACCGCATTTTCAATGGTTAGTATGAATGATGTTTAAGCCTTCGGAAGAAAGGGACAAATGCGCACCAAGCCTGCCTGAAGACAAAACAGATGCATACTGGAAAATGGTGATCAATCGGATCTTTGTGAAACTGATAGTGCAAAGCAACAACTCGCGAAGGCGGGTTCAAAAATTTAAATAAAATTTAATGCGCTATTTGCTTCAGACAAAATAATTACTTGTCGTAACTAGTATTAACACTTAGCAACTATCGATGAAGATGATTCCTGGAAAGGCGTAAAATTTGTGGCTTTTTATTGGAAGTGAACAATTCCGCCAGAGAGTGATTATTTGGCGATGCATTATCTTGCAAGTCATATAGACTATTGATAAAAGGCATAGTTTACGTGAACACATCCTACGCACACTTTTACAGTGATCACATTTGAGGTTGACGGCGCTCCAATAACTTTATTGGGAACGAATGCGAATACAAAAGTATTTACACGCAAAAGTGGAAGACTAAATATCAAGACTAATCAAGAAATTACTGCAAGGTAAGGCCGAGCTACAAAAGTTTATAATCAGTGAATATTTTTCATCTAAATTTTTTTAGTAATTTGTTGCGCTTAATACGAGCAAAAACCTATAAATTAATTTGTGAAAGTACGAAAGTGTGTGTAAAAATAAAAATAGATTATAATTCTATTTGGGAGGAGATTGCATGAAATTTAGCGGAACACAGAGATTTCTTAACTCAGTAGTTAGGAAATATAATATTAAGACTAAATTGATACGATCGTTATAGACATCGAGAGATTCCACACAAAGGACCCAATTTGCATGGGCGAACATGACAATAGCGACTGAATTCAGGTGTAAGCACACTGACCTCTTCCAGTGTTTCCATCAGAATGAATTAAATATTTTCGATCGACATTTTAATTTGAGCAAATGCTTGCATCACTTAATTTTGACTGGCCACAATACCTTCTGGTAATTCTTAATGTCAGATTTCAAAGCACTGATGGCCAGTTTCAGCCAATGGCTTGGAAACAGTTCCAGCATTTAAGACATCAGCAGATGTGTTTAATACATATCGTATGGAATATCAACGTCAGTATGGTCTATCGAGAGAATCTTCATTTAGAGCTTGCAACAGGGATAACTACTCAACAAAATTTGTAGCTGAGAGGCTGCAAAGAATCAAAGACATGGTGGTGTTAAAAATTATGAGACTACATGGCACTATACATTTGGCTCAGTATTAAATAGCCCCTGAGAATACAGGCGTAATAAATTCTATATGAGTTAAATATTTGGAACTGTTCAAAGAACACCCTATGATTATAAAATTGACTACTAGAGACGATTTATCAGTATTTCCCATGTTGTTGCTATGAAACAAGATCGGGCTACAAGGGAAATTTTTTCCATGCTTATGACACGCCGATGGTGCCTGTGAGGGAACGGCGCAGGAATTTATTAATAAATGATGATATATAGTCCATGATGATTATTTACGCGAAAGCTGTTTCAGAAAATTTATTGTAAGAATAAATGTATATGCATCTCGAGGCCGAAGTTTATGCAGTCGATATTCAGCACCCCGTTGCACGGTGAAATACGTATGTTGCTGGGGTTGTGCAGAGTTAAGAATCTGGTACTACATGGTATTCTAGACCCCTAATTGCACCGAATGTCCTGGGCCTAGGCTCGATCACGTTTAACTATGGTTAGAGCTTAACGACGGTTACGAACTACAAAGAATATACGGTGTTCCTTCAAAATACAAGCGGTGACTACACAAGCAACGCAGAAGATTGAAGATGCCGGAGTTCCTATGGTTTATGCTTTAATATAGAATGGTTTGCTCCGACAACCGGCTGATTTTCGGCAATTAAACTTGGTGGACAAACCTGGCACATATACCATGCCGAGTCTGCACAATCTTTATTTGCAGCTAGCAGGAGGCAAATGGTCTGTCTTGCTTGACCTAAAGCCGAACTTTTGGCAAATTGGTCTTTGGCTCGAAGATCGGTGGATAGTGGCAATACAGGCACCCCAAGATAATAGATAATACATTCTGATACAATTTGGCCTATAGAGTGCACAATGTGTTCCAACGAATGATGGACTCGTTCATATCCGACTTACACTGTACTAAAGCTTGGTTTGACGATTTTATTATAAAGGCCATTTCCGAACAGCAATTGTGTACTCGGCTGCAGAACATGTTGTCCAAGGCCATAGAATAGCGATGAAATTTTAATCCTGAAGAAGTTGAAACCGTCTGGTTTCTGGACCATAGAGTTTCAGCGGATGGATATATGCACTAAGAGTTGAACATACAGCCTATCAAGGATTATTTGGTGCTCATTATTAGAAAAAAATTGCGCCGGTTTTTTAGTATGGAGAATTTTTGTGGATCATATCTCGCAAGAATGGCGGTTAATTAACAACATTTGTTGAAGTTAACTAGTGTAAAGATACGGTTTCATTGGATAGTGGAGGTCCAAGAAGCGTTTATCCAATGTCAGAGAAACTGATAGACGACATTATTCTGAATTTCCCGATAGGAAGCATGTGAATTCTGACAGGCTTCTTATATTATTATAATCAAGGTTGCGGTCAGTATAAACTAATAATTGTATAGTGTAGAAAAGGCAATTTATTCAGTAGACCGGTATCGTCCTTATTGGGAACTAATCATGTACTGGCCCGAACTTGCCGCGGACATGACTCGAACCCGGGCACGTCTGCTTCGGAATTTGGTGCTCTAACCACTGAGCCATCCTGCCGCACACTACACTGCACACAATTTTCAGTTATATACTAACTAATGTAACCTGGTTAGTCAATTTTTCCTTTAGGTGGAGCTCATATGGCATCCATTTAGACCCAAAGTTCCAACTAACCATGCCCAATCTGTCATTACTGAACAGACACCACATTACATGGGGAAGTGGTATTGAAATGAACATTTATATAATTAAGCGAACATTGGTTGCGCGGGTGGTGATAACAATTATTATAATCAAGGTTGCGGTCTTGATATAGACACCTGGTCAGTACATGATGAGTTCCCAATAAGGACGACACCGGTCTACTGGATGAATTGCCTTTTCTACACAATATACAATTCTTAGTTTATACTGACAAAATGTAAGTAATTAATGGGTCAGGTGTTTATATCAAGACCACAACCTTGAATATAATAATTGTTATCACCACCCGCGCAACCAATGTTCGTTTAATTATAGGCTTCTTACATGTTGTCATTGGAGCAGTTTTACAAGCGGACGGACGTCCGGCGCAATATATAAATCTCACACTTACTAAAGCGAAGCAGAATTATACCATCACCAAAAGGAGCTACTAGTAGTACAATGGGCTCAATTAAAGTCTACATTATTTATAATCAGTGGACATTTAAACGATGTTATCGATCACAAAACACTAGGACGTTGGTGGTTACTATTTATTGAAAAGTAGTGAGCTAGATGAATACAATTTAATGATGCCACGCTTAATCGGTATCAAGAAAGCTGTAGTTGATATTTTCAGTAGAATTTCTGTTGTTATAGTATCGTCACTTATCAAGATGTACAAAAAACAAGGTAATGCTGCCACATTCGTTAAATCAAGTTTGCGAGCTTGAGGTAAACACTAATCCGATTGTATTTAATGATTTTTTACCACCACCCGCGCCATCAATGACTGTTTAATAATACCATATTTTAAGATATTGTCAGGCTGCTACAAAATGAGACATCGTTCTCCGTACCTTATAAACCTTTGATCCTGCAAAATGGGCTATTTATGCCAATATAAATAAATGCTGAACATAGCTTGTGCCGAAATATATACGGAAAGAGTTTATTACATTTTCACGTGAAACATAAGGTCATTCTGGCACTGGGCCCCTAATCGAAACAAAGCATTCGTAATTTTATTGACACGGCAGGTCAAAAATACTCGTAGCTACTGTCAACAGTGCAATACATGCCAGCGTTGTAAGCCACAGAAAAGAGAACATGTCACTCCGAATGTTTTGCATGATGCTACACAAAACCAATTTTATTAATATTGACTTAGTGGACCTGCAGACACTGACGTTGGGCGAGACAGCTTGTGCTCTCCATGGGCGACAACTTTGCATAATATTTCGAGCTTGTAACGTTATGTTGAATCACAACATAAAAGAGTTTAAGGTGACTATAAGAGTGCGTATTTCGTCGATTAGGTGCATCACAAGTTACTGTGACCAGGATGTCCAGTTTGAATCGAGGAATTATAATCATTTTTGCAAGAACACATACACAATACATACATACACAAATATTTGCGGACTTCAAATGATCACCCTCAGATTAGCACGATGGATGAGCGACCGCACTGGGGTCCTGTCGAGACAAATTACACTTTGTCGAGCAGATCATGCGATTTAATATATCAAAAGCTACAGGCTTTACTCTAACACCCATGGCATATAGAAGAACAATACAATTTTTAGGCGAATCCGTAATCCATGGGCCCAATTTGTACTGCCGTATGGCTGATAATTAGTAAAGCCTATAATAGATAACTTAGGCCGTGGACGATACTCAGCAACAAGCTTAGGTCCGACGACATGCGTTCACCTACGTGCTGTCAATTTTGGTTCGTATCGGGTGGAAAATGGGGTTATAGAGCGTAGCACAGTTTTCGTCAACATGCCTGATGAATCCCGCGCTTTGGCACTCGGTGGATTTAGCAAAGTGTCGGGGTCGTCTACAAAGTGGAGACGAGTGGTGATATGCTGCAGTAGCCACTAACATTTGAGGATATCGCAAGGAACATTTAATAAGATTTGTTGGTACATGGGAGAAGGAGATTCACTAAATGGTTAGTTATGCGGCAGGGTGGCTCAGTGGTTAGCGTACCAGATTCCAAAGCAGACGTGTCCAGGTTGAAGCCCTGTCCGCGGCAAATTCTGCCAGTATATGATGAGTTCCCAATAAGGACGAAACCGGTCTACTGGATGAATTGCCTTTTATACACTATACAATTCTTAGTTTATACTGACATATGTAAGTATTTAATGGGTCGCAACTTTGAGTATAATAATTGTTATCACCGCCCACGCAACCAATGTTCGCTCAATTAGAAAGAAAGTCGTTCAGGAAAGATCAAACGAGAAGATTAAGATGGAAGTGAAATTTCAACCATAGCAACGACCACTTTATTAACAAGAAACTTTCGATGTAAGATAATATTTTGAAATGTTTAAAACACGAGTAAGTAATGGAAAATTTTGATTTCAACATTATAGGCTAAAACTTGAATACTAAATTAGCATACATGTAGAGTTTAGTTCATTCTGAAATTCCATCGATTTTTCAACCAAGATTATTATACATTTCAAATTTCGTATTGCAAATTTTAAACTAAAGTGTTTCTATTGTAAATTGGTATGGTCTACATAATCGCTTATATATTAGATAAATTTTCATTTTTATACATTAGAAATTATTTCTATTCGTTTAAAAATTGTTACACAAACATTTGAAAAGCAAAATTTACTAATGCAATTTAAATAATTTTGAAACTGTTGATGTTTCCCACTGTTCTTTACAATAATACAAAGTTAGTGAAACTTAAATTTTTCATTATATTTTGATTACGTCTGCTTTTCACGAGTTAATTAAACTAGCTTATTCAATTCTGTTTGTCTACGAAGTACATTTATAATCATAGCTGTCCGCAGTATCTGCAGTCATGTCTGAGCCAGGAGACATCAAAATTTAAAAGGAAATGTGAAAACGTCGTATAACTTCAAATATATACTACATTAAGTTTCAAATATCTCTAACTATATATGTGGTAATAATGATGATTTCTACAATTTCATACACTGAGAACCATAGATTAATTTAAAAACATATCGGCCACAATCTATTGAAGTATAAAGTTATAATTTTATTCACTTGACACAATCACGAGGCCTGAATTTTACCGAGAATTATTTACAATAAAATTACCATTTCTATTCGTGTTTGTCGTTCTTCCTCATTATCAAGGTAACCGATATTGACAGACAATTATGAACCGTACCTTGAATATTATATTTTTAATTTATATTGTAAGATTTTGAGCGTTAACAGTTGTGAACTTCGTGACATAATTTTGAGGTGGACGAAGTGATTGTGGTTCAGTTATCCGCTTTAAAAACTATATTTAAAAATTTGCGACAATTTTTTAAATTATTATGTGTATATTCAATTTCTCATTCTTCTTTGATCAAT
This sequence comes from Eudiplozoon nipponicum, assembly GCA_029291075.1. Lineage (NCBI taxonomy): Eukaryota > Metazoa > Platyhelminthes > Monogenea > Mazocraeidea > Diplozoidae > Eudiplozoon > Eudiplozoon nipponicum. The sequence continues at coordinate 17,142 of JAQBSW010003560.1, forward strand.
ATCGAAAATGTTCTGTTATATAAAGTTCAGGATCATTTTTATGACTCGCTATTCAGTGTAACGTACAAATTTTGTGCTTTAGAGATTGCTTTCTTAAACCCATAATGTAATAATTGATTAATTCTATATGATTTTCTGTTCCTAAACTATAAACGATGTGTGTCTTTTAAAACAAGGAAAATTATTGCATTATAAAAATTTGTATTTTCACGAATATCCCCGGTTTCTATAAGACATGCAGTAAAATGCCAAATTATGTTAAAATTTCAAGTTTTGCGTGGTAATTTCTAATCCAATTGTTCTGAAATCCATATATTCGTCTATAAATATTTCCATCGTCATTTCTTATGTTACTGTAACAAGAGATTTACGCTGATTCAAATGCTTTCACTTTAAAAATTTAATTGTACAGCAAAAAATTGCTCTGATATATGGTTAATAATATCCTTCACACGCCATGTTACAGTCACACTTTCATATCTAGCCGCTTAACGTCGGCTCTAACAGCCCCTGATTCCATAGGCATAGCATTTTCAAAGACAGAGTCTCATGTGATGTCGTTTCAAATCTATAGTGTATTCACGAGCACAGTTCAACAATTTTGTGTTTGATAAGTAGTTGGGGCATGATTGCTGGCCTGTACGATGTATCAGCAATTTTTAACTATCAAGATAGTATTGATCATTTGCACGGGAACATAGCATTTTTGGGTTTGCAGTAGTCCATTGGTTTTTACGTTATGGCATTTTATTCAGGCTTTGTTGTCTAATCAGCTTTTTAATTGAAAAACGTGAAGATGTCTGCAGCACTTGTCTCTCAATCAGTACAAAATAATTGAAATCTTTTGTCAATGGTGTGAATTGTACCACGACTGAAGTTTGAATACTAGAGGTGAGAGAAGCATATCTAATTTTGCTTTTCATATATATGTATTGCGGTTTGATCCTCGCTAGTCAGTTTGTCGTCGTGATCTGATGATGATCATGAAAGGTCGAAACGCGTCAGTACGTGTGACTGACAGTAGTTTTGCTATGTTGTTCGACGACTGGTCAAATACAATGGGATTGGTGTTTACTTCAAGCTCACAAACTTGATTTAAAGAATTGTTACCACCACTCACAAAATTAGTTATTGTTTAATTTAATTACCTTTAAATCATGTTTGAAAGTTTTAGTAAAATGTAATCCCATTGTATTTAACCAGTCGTTAAAAAAGAAAAGTAGCCTAAGTCACACATAGTGATGCGTAGTTTTGCTATGTTGTTCGACGACTGGGTAAATACAATAAGATATGTGTTTAATTCCTGCTGAAAAATTTGAATTAAAGAAATTTTACCTCCACTTGCGCAACCAATGATTGTTTAATAACTTGAAATACATTGTGTTGGTAGCACGTACTTATTTGGCAACCATAGTGTTGGTATCAGGTACTGACTCAAAAGACATAGTGTTGGTACCTTTTACAGGCGCAATATATATTATATTTAATGCGTCGGCTTTGAAGTCTTTTTGTCGAAGACTTTATATGAAGTAAGCTTTACTATTGAAGGTTTATAATTATTTATAGACGATTGTAAGCAAGAAACGAATGTGCACATGTGACTATACCTTCCGCCATGTTGACTTTGGTTTACTCTTCTTGTCCTATTTGATCTAATTTGTTATTAGGTGTGCAACACCTAATGCACAATCGATTTAGATATAAATAGTTGCTTAATAAAATAAACACTTCAAAGAATAAAAAATTTCAATTAAGGCGTTGCTGGAGGAAGTCAGAATCAAAAATATTCATTGAAAGTAATATAACAGACGTTAAAACCTGAATGGAATTGACAGAATTGATGACTGATGTGAAGACATTTTGAATATGTTGTGAGGTGAGGCTATAGCTCGGTCTGCCAAACAATATCAACTGATTCTGTGTAATTTGATCGGTAATGCTGAACATGACGACGTATGCAAACTAAACATGATCATAAAGGCAATACAATTTAACAATAACTGATTGCGCGCAAACTTGATTTAAAGAAATAATAATAATGGATTCTGTTGACGCCATATATTAAAATTGTATGCGGTGGGTAAGAAGACTGTTCGCTCGCGGCTGGCGGCCAATAAGTTATCCACCCAACCAAAAAAACTCAGATTGACGATATCTACAAAAATATGAAGTATGTTTATTAGAAAATGTCTTCATCCGTCGGGCAACAACGTTCTTGCGAAGAAAGTTGGCATCAACGAGAAGGAACAATCCACTCGACGAAAAAAGAGAGGCGCCTGCAAATCCAACGAAATTGAATATTAACATTATGCAGTTACCAAACTCTGCGGTCAATTGTTCAAAAAATGGGTAGACTGTCGTTACATCGTAACTAAACTTAGTCAGCAGGGTGGGAATGAGGGGTGGGGGCTAGGGTAAAGCGAAATGGAAGACCGAGAAAGAAACCTAATCATTTTATGATAATGTTGGAAGTATGAAAAACAATAAACCACCTTTTGTGTGATTTTATAATGCCAATTAAGTTCGATAATATCACTTTTGTGGGCACGGAGCTTAATAAAGATGTTGCAGATCATAAATTCATAATGTCATGGGCATTATTTCATAATTTTTATTAGTGTAAATTGTTTCTTAATGAAATCGTTCCATTTAATAATGTACCATGTTTACATAGTTATATTATCATTCTTGTGAAGTTTATTTTTCTATTTATATTTATTATTTATTTATATTTATATTTATTATTTATTTATATTTATTATATTTATTTATATTTATATTATACATGTTTATATTTATTTATTTATTTATATTTATGTTTTCACATTCTACTTGTCGTGTAGTATGTAGTTCTGTTTTTCATCTCGTTAGCGCTTCCTTTTACCGGATTTATTTATTTAATCAGTGAAACTATTTATTATACTTGATAGATAATACATCAAAATGGATACATTTCTTAAAAACGAGAGATAAGGTTTTCTTATAAATGAATAAATATTGCAACAAATATTTAAGAATATAAACATTGTATTTTTATCCACCTTAGCCAGTTTGCTTTTTTGCTTTGATGATACACAAAGAAGGCCGAAGCGCCGAAGCACGTGGAATGACGATAGCTTTGCTACGTTGAGCCACTAGTCAAACAAAATGGCACTGAGGTTTTTATCCTGTTGGCAGACTTGATTTAAACAATACGAAATTCAGCCTTGTTTTAACTTTTAGCTAGGTCAAAATGCCATGTCGTCAAATGTACTTACCAAGTCATGCCATAATTTGACATATTGGTATATTTTCTTTGTTTTATGAACAAGTAAATAATTTTAACACAGCAATCTGATAAAATTAACATATTATTTATTTTAAATAACTGTGTGCACATAAATTATTGTACTTGTGTCTCGGTACGCAAGTAACAGACAGATTTGAAACAACTGTTTGCACTATTCGACAATGCAATAGCGAGAAACTGATATTTATATTGTATTTCTTCACGTTACCATACGTGGCGTAGCAATATTTCTTCGTGTGAAATCATAAATTAAATATAACCGGATGCCGTTGCCTAAGGAAATTTAATCACAGTTACACTTGCGTTTCCTACTAACCAGTTAATTAATAGAAAGAATTGTCACTAATCCACCAAACTTATTTGTACCGTAACTACACAGAATTTTATTGCGACCTTTCCTATACAATAACAGTGGTTTTGTGGCATGCTCTTGGTTAATGTAAGCAATAAGCAGAGCGTGAATTTAAATTCTTTTTTATTAACAAGTTAATTTTCGGATAAAGCCAATTTGAAAGACAGCCTATGCAAGCACATCAGCCATAGTTCAGTCAATGTGCTCAAAAATGCATTTCATGCATGCCAAATTAAGGTTGCAATCTGTTTATCAGCAGCGTTTCATATATTGTTAATTCATTTATGCTGATCAATGTTTTAGGAATCTTAAACTATGCTTCAGCTAACTATTTCATTCCAATTCAAGCTCTACTAGCCGTTGAAATGCAAGCATTGCGCTGTCCATGTTTTATAGTGGAGAATTGATCTACACAATATACTATCATTTCAACTCGATCAAAAAGCCGAGTGGTGAGGGGACACCACTTGTACCAAATTCCCAAGAAACTCCATGAATATGGAGCCGGCTTATCCTCCAAAAGGAGTCAGCCGCAGTAAAGTAAAGTAAAGTAAGTAAGTAATATATATATACATCAAATAACTCGCCAATGTGACAGCCAAACAATAAACAAATATGACACGTAATATTGCCTCAAAAACCTTTTATTAATACCATCATGTTAGTACCATGTACCAACTTGGAAACCATAGTGTTAGTACCACGTACTTTTGCGCTACTATAATGTTGGTATCGGCTACTGACACAATAGTCATAGTGTTAGTATCCTTTACAGACTCGGTATATATATTATATAGAGTGAGTTAGCATTGAAGTCGCATTGTCGAGACTATACGATGTTAGCTTCGCTATTGCAGCTTTACATATTCGTTTAGTAGATTGTACCGTCCTAGTATCCAACATTTCTCACCCAAATATATAGTGGTTAAAGAGCGTAATACCGGCTCCTACTGATGAGTCGCCAGTAAGCACGAAACGAATGTGCATGAGATTATACTTTCCGTTCATGCTGCCTTTGGTTTATCCTTCTGGTCACAAGTGAACTAATTTGTTACTGAGGTTCGCAACACCTAATACATACTTGCATATATATTAGTTCTCCGCAACAAACAGTATTTAGCTAATGTTCGTGACTGCATATAAATTGTGCAACCGACATTTCCAGTCACGTACAATTTATGCAAGATTACTAGAGGTGAGAGCCGTATATTTCATTTTGCTTGCCATATATATGGATTGTGGTTTGATCCTCGCTAGTCGGTTTGCCGTCGTACTCTCATGATGATCATGGAATGTCGAAACACGTCAGTGCGTTGTGGCTGGCGGTAGTTTTCTTATGTTGGTCGACGACTGGTTAAATACAATGGGATCGGTGTTTACTTCAAGCTCGCAAACTTGATTTAAAGAATTATTAATCCCATCCGCGCAATCAATTATTGTTTAAAAGTAATTTTTGTTCTTGTTCAGCTAAACTTAATTGAAATATTTCAAGCAAGAACTTACGAAAAATATTCACAAATAAATTCACCTGCACCTAGTCCATGAGTGTTTCTTCTCTTACTGAATTGTTAATGATTTATTATTGCGGAATACAATTGGTATTATTCCAAATATAAATGTTTATATGCACACAGAAATGCAAGGCTAATGAAGCATCATTAGTTGCAAAGTTAATCGCGCTTTTTTAGGAGTTTGAATTATCACCCTCCTAAAGTATTTCAAGTGTCCTCTCCTGGCTAAATAAAGATAACCTAGTGCCTCCGTTCGAAACGTGCAACGCATGACATTTGTCAAATGCTAGGTTTTCGCCAATATATTCATGTATCGTGTAATTTAAAAAAATGTATGTTCTCAATTTCCGAAAACGCGATATCTTAATTCGACTGATGCTAAATCTTGTAGGTAATACTTTAGTTTCAAGCGTTCCAATGTACTCTTATATAATATGCTTTTGAATTACCTGATCTGTATTTTTATTAACAAAGGCTGAATTCCATTTTTTGTTTCTTGAATGTATTTCGACAGCCACTGGCGGCCACCCATCACCACAAGTTGCAAAAACAGGCTAACTAAGCAAGTGTGATATTTCCTCTGGCCATTCCCTTCATGCATCATACTGAACTTTCACTAGATAGTCGGCTGATACATTACATTACACGAACGTCTGTTTCAAACACTAGCTTCATTGTGGCAGTTTTACTTTGATACTTTTGCCACTACAGGGCCTGTGTGAAAGTTACTGGCTTTGACGAGAGTCAAAGCAACACATTGGTTAGTATTTTTTAATTCAGATCTATGAACGGTGCCATAGGTTATACAATAAATGTTTCTTTTGGAATGTGGATTTGTAAATTAGCAGGGTTAAGTGATATATCCAATAAGTATAGATCAAAATTGGCCGAATATATTTTTCTTTTATGGGCCCCAGCCTGATTATACTGGTCAAATTTTGACTGTATTAATACCTTACAATAGTTTTTAAAGGGAAAAAATTTAAAAAGCACCCATGGATTATAATTAGAATAAATATTTTTTCAACTACATAAAAGGAGTGCATAAGCATACTTTTCTTTTTATTATGGCATGTGAATCTACTGTTTTTACACCGTTTTGTGCAGCGCCAAAATAAGTGCAATCCGAGTTTCGTAGATAAGTGTGGTAGGGGCGCATAGCAAACAGCGGATGGACAAAAACAAAGACTCGCAATTTTGAAGATGAAAAATCTACCTTGGGCCTCGGCTGACAGCAATCTGAATTAGCTCAAATGAAATCGTAGGTTCAGGCAAGGAAATACTTTGGCAGACACTTCCTGGTTTCAACAGCATTGAATGAAAAACGTAAATATGCTTTACTTAAGGACTTTCCATTTGCGCCTGCTTACCTCTATCTAAAAGGCTGCTGAGCCAATTCCGGTTGAAATCTGCAAACTCTGAAGTGGTAAACAAATATGCCCATGCCCTGATTTATAAATACGCACGCTGGTTATTTGATCAAACTGCCAGTACACGTATACCTAAATAATAACTTAATTTAAATACGTTTTTGGTTATCAAGCTGAAAAAACAAGGTTAAATTTGAAGGCCATGATGATTCTGTCCTATTAGCGTAGGCTCTTATGTTGTTTATCATGTTGAAGACTCAGATTTCAGTTTATTTGTGATTTTTAATGAAAGTATAACCGCAGAAAAACGCAGTAATGTGTTTAAAGATATGATCATTTTATTAACGTTCACATTTAATGTTTATGTGAAAAGCCCCCAAAATATGACTGCGTATGTTAGGTGACAGTCGGTTACGACAGACAAAATCATATCAATTACAGTTTTGCACAGTTCATTGACAGTAGCATTGTTATTAACTTTAATTCCACCATTGATGTAATGCACATACGAGAGTTTTTTTCCAATGAACAACGAAAACTGGTCGCCTCATCACTTATATGTTATCATCGAACGGTTACTGCATAATTCAGACAAATTGGTATGTAACAAAAGAATTGAAATTTTGTAAGTGTCACATGAATCTGTATTACATCACATTCAGTGAAATGTGCAAATTAATTATGCACATAAAATTACAAATCTTGCCAAACTATTTTATGCAAGATGGCATGCAACAATTGAACATGTGATTTGTGTTTAATTTCTTGTTGACCTGTGAGTGTGTGTTTGTGTAACTATGTGTGGGTACGAGTGATTCTCATTATATAACTTGGAAATTTCTGAGATCTAATTGCTCGCCCCTTATTAGTTTCGCCTTTGTATGCACGCATACATTTCTCACTTTTATTGACTATTTGTGTCCAAATTGTTCATAGGCTGGGCTGATGTTTTCACCAGTAATAACACAGGATGAGCAGATTGCAATGCTTAATAGATAAATAGCGTCTGTAGGTGAAAATGATAATATTTATTTTTCATTAGATGATATTCCGCAAAAACCCGCGTACGCAACTCGCGGAATATCATCATTCATTTCGCTTGATTGCTGAATCTACTTAAATGTGTTACCAGTCGGGTTGAGTGATTGATGGAGCTGATACGTGAACAATCAGATCTCAACGTAAGAACCTCGTATTAACATGCATCATCCACGTGAGCTTGTAATGCTCAAGTGTTTTGAATCGCCTGGTTCTGAATACCGTCGGCAGAGAAATTAAGACACCACAGAAAGATTGATTTGAAAATAAGCATGTCTCTAGTGCATATACGAAGAATCCTGGAGCATTTATTTTCCATTACACGAGATTGACTCTATAGAAAAGCAGTGAGAAGTGTTATCGTTTGGACCAAAAGTATGTATATTGCCAAATGATAAGAACAAGACGACAGATATAAGAAAAAAAGTCGCACTGCAGGGTTTATATAACGAAGTTACGTCAGGAATTTCACAATAAGATGAATTTTGTCCCTTAGTTATAGCTGAACTACGTGTTGCCTACGAGCATTTTTAATGTGAGACACATGCGATTCAATTCTATAAATGCGAAGCACATAGCAGACCTCAATGAATTACTGCACAACAACGAAATTATAATAATGAAGTTTTTTTCTTATGATTACCAATGACTATATTAATCAAATGAGCACAATTCTTGATAACGAACGGAAGTTTGAACCGTGCCAATATCTGGCGCGTTTAAAAATACACATGAAGAAATTCAACAAAGTATTCACTTTGGGAGTTTTATTGAAATCGACAACATCATAAATCATCAAAAAACAAAAACCACTCGGCACAATCGCGGCCTAAATGTTCGGCTTTCCGGAGTTGCAGGAAGTAGTCAGAACAAACAACCAGTCCTAATTAAGACATGTAATGTCAGTGATCAACAATGCATAGCACAACCGGCAAGAAGACTAAAATGATACCACAACCAGTATAAATTGAAAATTCTAAAATTCGATAGTAAGAAAATGATATGCCCCATACATTCAAGTCATCTAAAACTTCCCATCAATATGCTCACAAAAGATGATCGATTCACTTCCAATGTTCAATATTTAACGAAGTTGATGGGGTAACGATGGACGGTATATAAGGAAGTTTACTAGCCGATGTATACATGATCCATATGGAACACTAAAACTTCAAAAATTTATTCAGAAATATTGCCAAAAATATCTGAGTTTAACCAAAGATGGGATAGACGGAACGTATAATCTCATGTGCGAATACGTTTCGTGCTTTCTAAAGACTCTTCAGTAGGAGCCGGTACTGCGCTCTTTACCAACTATATATTTGGGAGACGAATGTGGGAAAAATTTGACGATATAATCTCCAATACAAATGTGTAAACCTGCAGTAGTGAAGTTAACTTTAGATAAAGTCTTCAACAATGCCAATTCAAGGCCAACTCATTATATATGATATATATATATATATATATATATATATATATATATATATATATAAAGCCTGCAGAGGGTACCAACCTTATTGCTGTTGTGTCAGTACCTGATAAAAGTAATATGGTTGCAGAAGTGAAACATGGCATCAACACTATGGTTGCCGAGTCGGTACATAGTATCTACACAATAGATTTCAAGGTATGCCAAAGTTCACAAAAATTGATGATTACAACGACCACTAAACACCTTTACTCCAGCAAATCCATACATTCTGGCCTCGATCGATATCAGTCATCACATTTCTCGGTAATTATAACATCATTCAATTAAATATATAACAGTTTGATACTGTTCATTGCTGAGAACTAATAAACACTCTAATGTGTATTAGGTGTTTTATCTTCCAATTTTCTAACATTCCTCACGCAAAAGTATAGTGGGTATAGGATGCAGTACCGGCTCGTACTGATGAGTCGCCAGTAAACACGAAACGAAAGTGCACTTTACATAATACATTCCGTTCATGCTGTCTTTGGTTTATCCTTCTGGTCATATTTCAATTAATTTGTTACTAGGTCCTCAACACCTAATACACAATTGAATATATATATTAGGTCTCCGCGACCAACAGTATCAAACTGTTATAAATTTAATTGAATGATGACAGGACTACCGTGAAATGTGATAACCGATATCGAGCAATGCCAGAGTTTAAGAATTTTCTCGAGTAACTGATGTTCATAAATAGTTGTTTTTATCAATTTTGTTGAACTTTAGCATACATTGAAATCCATTTTGTTGTACAATAAACCGACTTGGCTACCATAATGTAGCCTTTATTTTATACTGGCGAATTTTAGATTGTAATGCTTATTACTGAAACTTTACGTTAATTATCAAATTACGCTTAAAATAAAGGTATGACCTATCTTTCAGTATGTTATATTTTAAATTTAATCTCTGCATCTCTTTTTTGACTTCTCATTGTATTGAACCTTATTATTCCACTAACATTTTTAGTATTTTCCATGATAAGACTTTGCGAATGGTGTATTCATATCGTCATGCTCCTTCTTTATAATGGAGGTTACTAAGCAATTCGTCATTTAACAAAGTAAGTGTAAAGCCATAATTATAACGTGTGCAAAGAGAAATTGACATTGACCACATTAGTTTCAGTTTTTAAATGTATACGTGCAGTTAATTATATTTAACTGATTACGTCACAGTTCTAAACACACTCCTATCTAGTGAATCGTCAGTATATCTAATAAGGTCACTGTAATTTAATTTTAATAAGCGTACACATGCAGACAAACGCACACATGCATATACGATGCACATTTATCTGGTGAAACGTTAGTTATGGTTAAACGATCTACCAGTAAGTATAAATGAAGCCGTCTAAACGAATTTTACCATTGGATTTTATAATTGTCAAATTTCTTGACACGATGAGCTTGCCTTTGACAAAAGAGAACGAAACAGAATCCGGAAATATCCGGAGTAAAAATTAGGACAATGGATGTAAAACTCTTGCTTCGTAAACCAAGGATCATGAAATTTAGATAATACAGTACATTCTTAAATTAATTTATAACAAATAAAAACAATAATAATAAAATAAGAAGAATAAGTTAAAAATTATCGTTGAATTATGTTCTCTCTAGGATGATAGAATCATTCATTTAGCTAATCCGTTGATGAATACGGTTTCGAGAAAATGAGTCTTTAGGATTCGAACTCATTTTTATCAAAATAATTCAAAAATTTATATCATGTCGTGTGTGTTGAATAAACATCTCATTGTAAATGAATAAATGTTCTAATGATTGTGGTAAGATTCTAATGGACGACATCATTTATAGATAACTTTTATAAATTTTAATTGTCCTACCTGAGCTTCTAATTTATGCATATATCCGGTATGAAAATCTGTTACTTTTACGATAAATAAGGAATATCGTTATGAATTCCTAATAGCAATACGACAAAACTGTCTTAGGGAACAACGGGCCGAATGTAAATGTGGCGAGTAAATAAGAGTGAGGTATACAAAAATGTCCTTCACGAAAAGGAAACTTATAATCAGATTGATGCAACACGAATTTTAACCGCGTTAAATAAGCATTCAATAGTGTACAATAAATGACGGTCAAATCTGCGATAAAAAGGTTGTAACTATTCAAGCATAAAATACTATATATATATATATATATATATATATATATATATATATATATATATATATATACAAATTCCGGCTTGACGACAGTGCGCTCAAGCTAATCAACCCGGGATTGGTAGCATGAACTTGCCGGGCCATAAAGGAGTCACAGCCATCATCCCGTTTCATGTGAAGCCTCAAGTTTGGTCTAACTGCACTGTAACTTTTTTGTTAAATGTGTAGTGACGGAATGAGAGCAAGCATTCCAGACGTGAAGGGAAAGTTTCGGCTGCTGAGGGAAACTTTGGCCACTGGCATCTGGGCAGATGGTGCTCATCAGCCTTGATTGGCAGACTATCTAGAAGGAAAACTACGAATACTAACCTTAACTAGGAATGGGCGACCTATTGTTTATTTACAGTCCACATATAACCATGATAAGTATAACTTACCATGATTACATACTGCATCGGCCGTCGCGCAGTATAAAAAGGGTCGCCTTATCTGCTGAGCCGCGCAGGGTGGATAAGCGAAATCAGGCTACTGCAGGCAACTTTATCTCCGATTCTGCCTCCTTTCCTTCCCCTTCCTCTTCTCAATCTAACAATAACACTCTTTTAGATACTATAAATATGGTTGGTTTAGATCATAACACTGAGCCCAATACTAGGTTGCCAAATATCGAAAATGGTTCTTGTAGACGATCATTCATTAAACCTAAGTTAGGTTTTAACGTAGGCGCATTTAATGTGCGAACATTAAAACAACTTGGACAGCAAGAATCTCTTGCTCGTACGTTGGATAAATAAGAAATCGATGTATATTGCGTATCTGTAAACAGAATACAGGATCCTATGTGCATTACAGAACTAGTTGCACCAGCCCTATCTACGCGTTTTTGACTTCGAACATCTGGTTCAACAGAGTTCTCTCAAGCCAGTAAATGGGGCGTTGGTATTGCCCTTATCGCGCGAGCTGAAGCTTGCTTAATTGAATGGAACCCTTTAAATAGTCGACTGTGTCGAGCACGTTTAAATACATCTACTAAAATCAAAGCAAAAAACCATTATCATCGTTGCATCTTCGTTGTATCCGCATATGCTCCTACCGATTGCAGCACAGAAGAAAGCAAGGACGCATTTTACTCCGAATTAAGCTCCTTACTAAGTAAAGCATGAAGCTCAGACATAGTACTAGTTATGGGTAACATGAATGTTCAAGTTGGGCGCTTAAGTAACACAGTTTCATTTTGGTGGAAGATACACTCTAAGCGCGACTCGCAACGATAATGTTGAATGGCTTTTGGATAGCTGCGCTGAACATAGACCATATTTAAATAGTACAAACTTCAGACGTAGTGTTAGACGTTGTGCTACATGGTGTCCTCCAGCACCCGGGCAACGGTGAACTCAAATAGATCATGTAGCAATTAGTAATAGATGGCGTGGTTGTATCCAGGATTGTCGTTCAATTTGGAACACTTATGTCGACTCGAACCATGCACTTATCCGTTGTAGATTTGCACTAAAATTTTCCGGGAAAAAATTAAAAATAAACCCAAAATTGATGTAGGAAAACTCGAACAACCGTCCTTCCGACAAAATTATGAAAATATTTTAAAGGCTAATCTAACTGGTCTGGATGGCGAAAATCCAATATACTTTGGTCAAAGATAAGTTCCACTATGCACAATGCAGGTACTACTCCATGTGGCATTGCAGGCCCCCGTAGAAATAATCACTGCTCTCTGTAAAATCTATGGAGATACTCGAAATAAGGCGCCAAATTCCACCTGGCTCGACTCATAATAATACCCGTCGCAATATAAGACGCCAACTTAAGCGCAGTCTAAAAGTCGATCTCGAAAACGTTTGGACCAGAAAGGCTGAAGAAATGAAAGTAGCTTTCGCGTCAGGTAATAGTTGCTGTTTGTTCAAACTTATCCGCGCAACAGATCCAAGAAAATTAAAAGTTAATGAAACTATAAATGATAGTAACAACGATTTAATAACCGATAAAATAAGTCATCTTGACAAATGGGCTGAACACTGAGATCAATTTTGTTGGCCACCAGCGTCAGTTCCGATTCCCGAAAGCATGTCTACATCAACAGTGTGGAATGTTAGTTCCGAAGAACCATCTGAGTTAGAAGTACGCGATGCAATCCTATCTCTTAAACGCCGCAAAGCCGCAGGCCCCGATGATTTGCTTCCAGGATTGTTTAAGGATGGTGGCGTTATAATTTCAGGAGCGTTGACCAAGCTTTTTCATTCGATATGGAATGAGGAAGCCATACCACTTGATGGGAATGAGTCAACCATCATTCCTATCTTCAAAAAAGGCAATCGTATTTCGTGCGATAACCATCGTTGTATAAGTGTGACTCCGGTCGTATCTAGGTTATTTGCTTCGATTATCCTATGTCGTCTTAGTGCATCACGCGAATCACATACAAGAGAAGAACAGGCCGGTTTCCGCGCAGGACGAGGTTGTATAGATAATATTTTACGTTAATGCAAGTTCTCGAACAGAGACATTTATATCACCGTTCCACAAATAGGCCGTCTTTCTAGACTTCAAGGGTGCATTTGATTCGGTGGATCGCAATGTTTTATTCCATATCTTGTCGAAAAGCGGTGTGCCCACAAAATTTGTTAATATTATACGAGCTCTCTACACAAATACTTCTGGTCGCGTTAAGGTCTACAACGAATTAACGCATAACTTTACAACCAGCAGTGGTGTTCGTCAAGGTTGTCCACTTTCCCCATTTTTGTTTAATTTTGTAATCGATGCTATTATGAACAACACTCTCCCACACATTCAGGATGCTGGAGTTGAAGTTCTCCCGGGCGATAAACTAGTCGATCTTGACTATGCGGACGATATCGTACTATTATTCGACAATCGGGATGCTGCCCAGGCCACCTTGAATAGATTAACAGACGTTGTTCCGTCTTTCGGTATGAAATTCGCACCCTCTAAATGTAAGATACTGTTACAGGATCACCCACCACTCACTCCAACGTTGCGACTGCAGAATGAAGATCTAGACATAGTCGACAGGTTTACATATCTTGGGAGCTCTATCAATAACGTAGGCAATATGTCCGACGAGGTGAGAATACGAATCGCGAAGGATTAGGGATTTAGAAAAACGCAAATATGAACTAATTAGAGAGAAAACTAAAATAAGATCTATGTTACTTTCTTTTTTGCACGCGGATGACTTTAAATGTATAGAGGTTTTTACTGATGGCGCACGTAATAGGGAGATAAAAAAGGTTCACATCAGGCATGATAGAAAGTTAGGAAATTTGGGCATCTATAGACAGACCACAGTTAGGACATGTCCTGCTGTAACTAATCGAGTGGTAAACCTATCTAAAATAAATCTTAATGAGAAACAGCTGGAAATGCTTAATCGTGGTCTGAATACAGCTATCCAAATTGAGAAATCACCAAAAAATGAGATAATTACTGAGGCTGTTAAAACAGCACAATTCCTCCCAGAGAAGGATAAAGTTAGGTTTGAATTAGACGTAGCTGCGGCTGTGCTAACATACGCAGAGGAAAAATATAAACCAAATTATGAAAGAGTTAATAGCAAACAGTGTGATATGTTTGAAAGCAGACAAAGGAGGAGCGACGGTTCTGATGAGTCAATCTGACTATAATGATAAAATGTATGAACAACTAGACAATATAGAGATATACACTAAAATTAATAAAGATCCTACGGATAAGCTACAAGGAGAAGTTAAATTATTGGTCAATAATATGATTGCTGAAGGAGAATTAGATCAAGCGCATGGTAACGCTCTCATACAAAGAGATACAGTCGCTCCTAGAGTGTACGGTTTAGTAAAGATACATAAACCAGACAACCCTTTGAGAATTATTGTTAATGTCCAACACTCTCCAACATATAAAATGTCTAAGTTTCTATGTAATAGAATAAAGAAATATTCGTACTTCTTAGACAATACTTTGATGAATTCATACCATTTGGTTGAGATTGTAGATAAATGTGAGCTTAATGAAAACGATAGATTGGCGAGTTTAGATGTGGTGTCAATGTACACCAATATACCAGTACCTAAAGCACTAGACTATTTTCAGCGTTTCCTTGTTGATCATCCAGTAATATTGGAAGGAAGCAAAATGACGATAAGACACGTCATGGAGATGATGTACGTATGTATGTCCTCCACTTATTTTAAATTTAGGAATGCATTTTATAAGCAGATTAGAAAGTGTGTGTCTTCAATGGGGCAACCACTATCGGTTCCAATAGCTAATATCTTCATGCATTACATGGAGAAGACTCTCTTAGATATAACGCCCCTAAATCCTAAATTGTATGTACGATATTTGGATGATATATTAGTTATTTGGAATCACGGGGAGGATCAACTGATAAATTTCTTAAACATAACCAAATCAATTGAGCGAGCTTAAATTTACAATTGAAAATGAATCAAGTGGCGAATTACCATTTCTGGATGTCAAGTTAATTAGAAATGGTACAAAACTAGAACAGGATGTTTATAGGAAGGATAGCTTACTCAGGTATCCTTCTTAATTTCGATTCAAATCATCCATATAGAATGAAAATCGGTATCTTAAAATCGATGATAATAAGAAGCTTAAGATTAACAGATAAAAAACATAGAGATTGAATTAGGGAGACTGCGAGAAATATTCAGTGCTAATGGGTATCCTCTAAAGTTAATTGAAGCAACTATAATGAGCGTTATAAGTAAATTTAATCATGACTGGAAGTACGTGAAGTCAAATAAATTAAAAGATGACAGGAGGGTAATGATTATACCTGACTCTAAACTAAGTAGGAAAATCAAAATGATAGCAGCAAAATACAATATACGTACTATTTTAAAACAGACCCTTACCCTGGGTATTAAACTTCCCAACCAAAAGGAGAAAATAGAACCGTTAGACACATCAGGAGTATATGAAATTCCATGTAACGACTGTAACCTGATGTATGTGGGTGAAACCATGCGCCCAATTAAGGTTAGACGAGGAGAACATAAAACCGCATGCAAGTATGCCCATGTTAATAGATCAGATCTTGCACGCCATACAGTAGAGACAGGACACACCATTAATTGGGATGGGTGCAGACGTATATCAATCTGTAGCCGTAACAGGTCGACTAGACTGATTAGAGAATCCATCGAAATTAAATCGAGAAATGACATAATGAATGAAACAGCCGTAGAAAAATCACTAGGTCCTATTTGGAATACAGCACTAAATAATGGTAGAAAACGAAGATTGCACGAATCAGAATCAGAATCAGAAACTCGCTCAAGTAAAAGAATAAGAACACTGGACTGATATTAACTTATAGAGGTGGAGAGTGTGTAATTCAATATCGCCCAATTAATTTTTGATTAACTTATTATTTCATCCTTGATTACTTGTTATATTATTTCATCTTTTATCTTACGTTCTGTTGTTAGTGTAGCATCTTTTAACAAACATTTATTTGCATCTTTCTTTATCAAACAATTTTCAACTTCTTTTACGACCCCCTTTTAATCTTTATTTTAACTATCCACCTTAATAGAATACTTTTCCGTTTTGCTAACTCTAAATTATTTACTTTATTCACAGTATCTCGCCCCCTTCTCTCCGGGATGCCACTCGTAATTACTTCATTTAGGATAGTACGTGTAAAAATAGGTCTGATGTGTGCATTTAGGAAATGACAGTTATCATTTTAGTTTTATGTGAATTTCTGTTACACGTGCCGTTAATTACATGTAACAGATTATTTCTCAGTCTTAAGCAAACACTCACACACACACAAACACAAACACACAGAGGTGGCATACGCTTATCTAGTGATTAGTCAGATGTTGCTAAATCGCTGTCATTTCACTGGGATGAGTGTACACGTGCAATAGTTGATTACTCCTCAATCAAAACCAAACGAGAATACATACAAACAGAAATGGCGTACGCTTGCAGACATATACACAAACAAATTTGACAGACACTTTCCTAGCATTTTATGCATAAGAGATCTAACAACAAGTATAAATGTGGCAGTTTAAACTAATATTTCCACTTGACATATTGATTGTCAACTTATTGTGATGAGCTTTCCATTGAAAAAGATTTCCGTATCTGGAAATCGAAAATTTTGGAACAAAAACCAGAAAGACAGCGGATGCAAACAAATCGGATCGCAACCCGATAATCAGGTAAGTATAGCACATGTTGGTTACCAACAACGAATAACTAACGTTGACATCCGTAGACGTATTTTTGGATCTGACAATAAGTGCTCGTCGTTAGAAAAACAAATAAGGCTCCATCAACTTCGTTGGCTCGGTCACGTTTTGCGTATGCCCTCATTTCGATTGCCCAGTAGAGCTCTGTTCTCTCATCCAGCACCAAATTGGCGTAAGAAACAAGGTGGGCAGATTTTGACATGGCAGAAACAATTGAAGTCACTTACATCCAAATTGGGTAGTATAGGACCCACTCGTCTGCCAGGATGGGGTCCTCGTGCGCATCATAGTTCTTGGTTAGAAACCCTTAGCGATATGGCATCGAATCGAGCTCAGTGGCGATCTTGTTGCAGATGTCTAGTAGAATCATCTTCGTAACTTTCTTTTCTTAGTAGGGCAAAGTTAGCTGCGAGGTTTGGTTTGTTTATGACGTGATACAGTGAAATCCGCAAGGAAGCTGTATTGCTGATGTCGCCTTGCCCGAATGCTAACTTGGCCATAATGGTGTTGTGGAGAGGTTTAGTTTGCCTCATTTCTGTGAGTTATCCTGATAAATTTACTCATAGTAGCAAGGTATTCCTTCTCTCTCTGCCTCTCTCTCTCGTAAATCTCACTAATAATTTGTCTAAATTCACTTATATACTTTTTTCACTCCTTATGGTTATATGGCAGTGAAACATTAGTCACTTTTGACTTTTGTATGGCTGGACATGATGATGATGATGATGATAGCTCAAGAACATTTCGCCCACATATTGCGTAAATGATACATATATATATATATATATATATATATATATATATATATATATATATATATATATATATATATATATATATATATATATATATATATAATTGCATATATATTAGTTCTCCGCAACAAAATTTATCTAATTGTTATATAAATAATTTTGGTGTCATGAATACCGCCAAAAGTGATAACTGATATCGATCAAGTCTAGAGATCATGGATTTGCTGGATTAAAAGTTGTCCGGAAGTTAATGTAATTCTCGATTTGGGTGAACCTTAGAATACACTGAAATCCATTTTGTTGGTATTATGTAACGACTCGGCGACCATAGTGATGGTATCAGGTGCTGACACAACGACCATAGTATTGGTACCCTTTACAGACTCAGTATATATATATATATATATATATATATATATATATATATATATATATATATATATATATATATCATGTATGTATGTGCGGTAGCAAATATATTGGGCGTACGAAGAAGCAATTGATAAACAGAGTCCAGCAACCTTTACCGCAGAAAATGATTAACAAAGACGGCACCGTCAGGAAAATCAGCTATTTCCGATCATATATTGGCAACATAAAGCAATATCAGAAAAATTATTATTTATTTATGAAGCCCTTTATATAAAACAACAAGCACCTGATCTTAATATTCAAAAGTTTCATCAACATGATATTCTAATCGACTGGCCAAGAATAACAGAATTCAACAACAATTTACTAGTATCCAGGCAAGACCGAACAGGCCCTCGACTAGAATCAACAAACATTCAATCGGATGGGCAACAAACTGAACAGGAAAAAGCAGATGCGCATACGGTGACAGAAGTTTCCAAACAATATGAGCGTTCAACAATACAATCCACACTTGCACTGTTACCATGTGGAAACGACAACTTTGCGCAACAAGGTGAAGCGATCAACTATACTGGGAAAAATAGCTCTCGTACATGTAACAGTGAACAATGCGCACAAATGATTAATTCTCAAGCCATCAGCCAAATAATGACCAGATCTCAGAGACATCACTTTGCAATACAGCGAGAATGAAATTTACATGCAAACAGGCACACAAAAAATACAAACGCATACAGATTACCAATCAGCCAAAACAAGAAATAGAAGTAAAAGCGAGTCAGATTTGTTGCCACCAGCATAATCAATTTGAAAACCCAGAATGTATATAAATGAAAGATTGTAGAGCGATGTTTAGTAATCTCGAAATAAATGGCCTGTATCCACTTTGTTTTTAATGTGTTTTTCTTCTAATTATATATATATATATATATATATATATATATATATATATATATATATATATATATATATATATATATATATATAAAGAGTCGTCATTGAAGTCAGATTGTCGAGGGCTTTATATGACCTTAGCTCAATTATTGCAGGTTCATACATTCGTATAGGAGATTGAACAGTCCAATTGTCTAAAATACCTTATCAAAACATATAATGAGTATAAGACGTAATACCGGCTGCTACTGATGGGCCGCCGGTAAACACGAAACGAATCTGCTGCTGTGATTATACTATCCGTTCATGCTGACTGGTTTAACCTTAGGGACACATTTGAACTAATTTGTTACTAGGTACGCAACACCTAATACATAATTGCATATATGGATAAAATAGAGGCATTTAATGAATCTATAAGAAATAGACTGATGTTTCGCCTCAGCGCATATACTTTAAATGGAAAATGCGGTATTGATTGGGTGTTTATGAGATAAAGTGCATGTTTGTAATTAAAAATTTTATTTAATTGACATGGTATACACTGTATATTTTGCATTGATTGCTATAATTTTTTTTAACTGACAATATGTACATGCGCATGATGTTTCATAGATAAGTGTGTATTTTATAAATGCAGTGTTAAACAAAGCATGTCAATATTAATTGTTTTTTTAAATATTTTGTTTTATACTAGTCAAATTTGAAATCAGTGCGCTTGAAAATGAACCTTCCAATTTTGACGCCATAGCAACTATCAATTACATTATTCAAGATAAAACCAAAAAGTGCAAAGTCATGTATTGCTTAAATGTTTTCAGTTGCTACACAATTTCGAATCGTGTTAAACCATTGTAATGTATATACCTATTTATAGTGTTTATTGTCTTTGTGTGTTATACAGCACCAGCTCTCTGCAACAGAGCATATACAACCATTACACAAGCTAACTTGATATTGAAAATAAAACACCGCGTAATTTAAATTTTTTTGTGGATATCGGCCAGTTCATTTCGAGAACAGTCTGCAACATAAACTACAATCTTTTTGTTACATCCATTCTGGGTTTTTAACGGATACAGTCAATTAAATATGTTCTTACATTTAGATTTTTATTAATTTGCAGGAGTTTTACGATTTTTCTTACGTAACTGCATGCTGATTTTCGAATTCGGACATGTAGGCATTATCCTTACGAGATAAAAATGAGGTTTTTAGATTCTGTATTTCTAAGGTTTTCACAAGACAACCGCTATGTTGGCTGTTTCATGTATAACAGTCAGATACTGTTTGTGACGGAGAACTAATATATATGAAAGTATGTATTAGGTGTTGCGCACCTAGTAACAGATAAGTTCAATTATGATCAGAAGGATAAACCAAAGACAGCATGAACGGAAAATATAATCTCGTGCACATTCGTTTCGTGCTTACTGGCGACTCATCAGTAGGAGCCAGTATTACGCCCTTCGAATATTACACAGTATACTATTTATAATGAATGGAAAGCACATTTAATAACAAAGTGGATAATGGCCGTTGCATTCCGACAATACTCATCTACACTTTATAGTCTTTCATGTATATACAACCCGGATTTTCACTTGATTATAGGGATGGCAACTAGTCTTATTTTCCGTTTTACTCCTATTTATTGTTTGCGTCGATTTTTAAGTTTAAATTCGCATCTGTCTGCGTGTAAAAGACATTCTCATTGTATTGCAGACTAATGTTTGATAACTGTTCACTCTCGTATTGATGGTTTAATTTTTGACAACATATTGGCCTTTAAATGAACATCGTTTGTGTGGGCGGTGATAAAAATTAATTAATTCAAGGTTGCGATCTTAATATAAACACTTGGCCCATTATGTACATATATTTGCCAGTATAAACTAAGAAGTGTATAATGTAGAAATTACATTTTATACATCGAAACCTTGATTTAATTAAATGGTCGCTTTTCTCCCGTATGTATAATGATTGTCATGTAGATGCGAATTTCAGTTTCTGTTTATGTCGTTTGTGAACCCGATTATACTTCAGTTTAAATACTGTTTGTTGCGGAGGGCTAATATACATACAATTATGTATTAGGTGTTGCGCACCAAGTAATAAATTATTTCAATTATGACCAGAAGGATAAACCAAAGACAGCATGCACGGAAAGTATAACCCTGTGCACATTCGTTGCGTGCTCACTAGCGACTCATAAATAGGGGCCGATATTGTGCCCCATATCCACAATATTTGGGTGGGTAACAGGAGATAATTGGACGGTACAAGCTTCTATACGAATGTGTAAACCTGCAGTAGTAGAGCTATCTTCATATAGTCTTCGAAAATACAACTTCAAAGCCAGCTCACTAACTGTAATATATATACTAAGCTTGTAAAGGTTACCAACACTATTGCTGCTGTGTTAGTACCTGAGACCAACAATATGGTTTCCAAATAAGTACATAGTAGCAACACTATGGTTGTCGAGTCGGCGCAATGGATTTTAAGGCATGCTAGAGTTCACCAAAATTGAGAATTTCAACTACTTCTGAATACCTGTTACTCCAATAAATCCATATACTCTGGTCGGTGAGAACGGAACGAATTTTCACTGAGATTATACATTTCGATCATGCAGACTTTGGTTTATCCTTATGGTCTACTTCAATTTTCAGCCAGTCCGGTTAAATTTTTATTGATGCTGGTCAAATGGATAGTCAAGTTTAACTGAATACTAAAATAATGCTGCTGTTATTAGAGATTCGTTGCCAGTCAAATACTATACCATGTTAGTGGAGCAATCACTGATTACACGAGTGATGATAACAATCCTTTAAATCAAGTTTGCAAGCTCCAGGGACGCACAAATTAAATTGTGTATAACCGGTTGCTAAGTTGTGCGACTGGAAAGATATAATGGGATTTGTGCATATTTCAGTCTCGCAAACTTGGAGCCTTATTTGAAAATGGTGCGCATAAATTGGTGATATTCTTTATGATGTCACGCCTTTTTAAGTTATACTTTAATTAAAATGACTTTTGTGGTGTATTCCTCACTATAAATATCTCTAAATTTCTTGAATAATACAGCGAATCATTGAAGGGAATGGCAAATATTTATAATTCGCATTAACTAATAGTTTTAAAGTTTTCCTTATAATTTTCGTTTTCAAATCAAATGCTTAAATAAGATCTAGGTAGCCTCACCATTTTGCTGCGTTGGCAACTGTATTCTCACAATTTATTATGACTGAATGCGCCTCTCTTAAGAGAGCACGATGCGGATGATAAAATTACCGACCGCTAAATATAATGACTACCACTAGACTCCTGGTGTAGAACTACAGCAAAACAAAGCAGAGCAAGAAGAGATTACGACTGATAATCTCTTAAATAATTATATTTTGTCATAAACATATCGTCATTTTATTTATTAATCAATTAAATATGATAATTAAAGATAGCAAGAATTAATTTTTTTTCAAATTAGCATTTTTAGAGTCATTGTTATTCGACATTTGTTAGAAATTATAGAAAATTTCTAATGCTAATTATATTAACCAATTACGTGTTCTATTACCTTGTGAAAGCAAAAAATATAACTCTTAATATAATTTGAATTGAGAAATATATCAGGATGACAGTTTAATTTCGTTGTAACGCAGTTAATAAACAGTGAATAAGCGCCATTTCTTTTCGTCAGAACTGGACTATAGTATCTAGTATATTTTATAGTCATTTTTTGGACAGCAAGGGGTATAAGGCTTATTAAGCTTATACGTAATAAAACATCCAGGAAGCAGGAAACATGCATGCTAAGGCAGACAAGAACGTGCGTACGCAAACTCGAACAAACAATTAACGACTTAATACTTAAATAATGCGCAAAATTCTTTTCAATTACTATCAATATAATCAAGATTACGATCTTCATATAAACACCTGACCCATTAGGTACATACATTTGTCAGTAAAAACTAAGAATTGTAAACTGTTGCAAAGGCTATTCATCTAGTAGATCGGTTTCGTACTTATTCGGAACTCTTCACGTACTGTTCGGAATTTTCCGTGGGCAGGGCTCGAACCTGGGCACGTCTGCTTCGGGATCTGGTGCTGCCATATATACTTCAGCTAAAGGGAATGCTAACCAAGAAACCTTAGTTAGTATATAACTGAAAATTGTGTGTAGTGAGCAGCAAGGTGATTCAGTGGTTGGAGCATCAGATTCCGAAGCATAAGTGCCCAGGTTCGAGCCCTGTCCGTGACAAATTCTGCCAGTACGTGATGATTTCTCAATAAGGACGAAACAGGTCTGCTGGATGAATTGGCGTTTCAACACTAAACAATGCTTAGTTTATACTGACACATGTATATCATAAAGGGCCACGTGTATATATCAAATTCGCAACCTTGGCTATGGTAATTGTTATCACCGACCACGCTATCAATGTTCGGTCAATTGATTTTAACTAGCTGAGGATGCCAGTCAATAGAGTTTTTATATCAAATGAAATAAACTGATTTCCTTCGAGGCTAGAAATCTATTTACAAATATCCCTGTTGGCTAATCCATCGATTTCGCCTATAAACCCGTCGAAAGCAACCAAATAACATCACAAGATCTCTTCAATAAGTGCATTAAAATTGTTCAAATTACTTTCAATGACCAATATTTCACGCAAATCGACGATGTGGCGATGGGCTTTTCGTTAGGATGTCTACTAGCTGCTGTAAACACGTTACATCGTGAAATATCAAAAGTATAATTTATTAAAAAATACTACCATACATATCTGCGGTAAGTTATGGCACCTTCATACTCATAATTTAAGATGTCGAAACAAATGATATGCTTAAAGATTTTAACGCCGTGAATCATCACGTTCAGTTTAATTCCAAGCACGAAAAACCTCAATATGGCGCACTGTCTTCCCTTGACATATTGTTATTGAGACAGGCAGATGGCAATCTAAAAAAAGATATATCAAATGCAGACATTAGCTGACCAGTACATCCATTATCACAGAGCTGTAACAATTTGATATGCAGTTTATCCTATTGAGGAAAGAAAATATGTTCTGAAGAACTTTAATTTGAAGTACTGGCGGTAGTCAAACAACTTTAATAGAATCAAAAAACCACTGGTTGCGCGAAAGGTGATAAAAATTATTTAAATCTAGGTTGTGGTCTTGATATAAACACCAGTCACATTATATAGATGCATCTAGAAGAGCACATTTGAATAGACCCTTATTAGAGACATTTTTATTTCTAAATTTATAGAACTGTATTTTAGCGTTTCATTGCAATTTACTCCTGATAGTTTTGTCAAATCAAAGACAATGTGAATTTAGAGTAATAAATTTGTTTAGCACAAGGCATTCCGTTTAATCTGCACACACAATCAGTCAAGCGTAACTTGTGAGGACTTTTTATACAGTGTGCTGATATGGCACTATTAATAGTTAATGGATAAGATATACAAGCTTTGAAAGAAACATGTTGCACGACAGGGAATAGATTAATTGTCTTATCCTTGTTGATCTCAACAAGGTGTTTGTATCTTATGTCTTCAATTCGACTCCGAGTATTTCGACTTCCGGTTTCGGAAGCCTTTTCAACGGTATTTTCATGTATTTTTCTCAATCAAAAAATCAAATGGGGTACATACAGGCGAGAAATGTACACATGCAGACACCCACTTACCTAGTGAAAAGACGGTTATGCTTAAGAGATTTACAATTAAGTATAAATGAGACAGTTTAAACTAAAGTTACCACTTGACATATTGATTGCCAACTTGTTCGTGGGATGTGCTTTTCGTTGAAAAAGGCCTTCGAAACCGGAAGTAGAAATTTTAGGAGTCAAATATAAGACTGGATACGAACACATTATTGAGCCAAACAAAGTTAAGGTAAGATGTATTAGCGTTTGTTGTACCCCATTTAACGTGCATTTCATCAGACGCGCAGTATTTAACAAGTAAAAAACAGTCTCTTTCCCACATTTTGCCGTCTCATGTAGTGCACGCATCTTCTCTGTGTCATAAGCATTGAAGTCATTTTTGGTCATCAGTTTGATTTGGCCATGCATCTAATTAGGACGTTTAATTACTAATACCATGTGGCAAATTCAATATGTACGGTTGTTTACCAAACATTTTAGCATTCCGACTTCTCGGAATATTTCTGGAATGATTGCGCAAGGCGATCAGCCAATTGAGAGTATCCACGGGTTTCCTACATGGATAGTAGATTTACACTATCAAACGAGATTTAAAAAAAACATGTTGCACGATATGGAAAATATTAATTACTTTTTCCTTGTGTCGCACCACAAGGAAGAGTTAATTTACACTATCTGTTTCGCAAACATCCAATTGATCCCAATTGCCAGGTAAGCGTCGATTTCGTCTTCGTGGTGGCTGGGTTATAATTAGTCTCTCTCCTTCGAAGGCTTCAACATCATTCATATGAGTTACGATCTAATCTTCTTTAACTGTTAACGTTTACGACCAGTATTTCCCGTTCCATTATCAGGAATCTAGTTACACAGACACAGTACACTACTTTCGAAAACATATGCATAACTTACTTGTACTCATTTGATTTATTTGCCAAAACTTGTCTGCTTATCTCTAAAACATATATTATTATTATTCAATTAAATTTTTTCAAAAGTTAATATGTAACTTAATGACTATATATATATATATATATATATATATATATATATATATATATATATATATATATTCATTGTACCCTTCCTATGTGCAAAAACAAAAAAAGAAATTTTATCAGATACAAGAAACGCTTCTTTCTCATTATCTCTCCAAGTATCTACTAATGAACATATCTTTATATATAAATTAAACAAAACAAGATAGAAATATCATAACTATAGAGAGAGTGTGAAAAACGGAAACCAATCAATTACGTGTCTGAGCATACTTATTCTGCTTGCATATATATATATATATATATATATATATATATATATATATATATATATATATATATATATATATATATATATTTGTGAAAAAAGTATGCTGTATATTAAAAAAGCTAAGAACTATTTAGAAAGTGTGTACCACTCAGATAATTAGGAAAAATTTAAAACAAATATCGTTAATATTTTCAAAGGTCATTTAATGAAAAAAATTTTAAATTTATATAGTAATAATTCAATGGGTCGATAACGTCAATGGAATTGATCTTCCTCAACGACGATGTATAACTGTGATGTATCTATTAGATATTGATCAGTACTAAACCATTTATTTGAATTGCAGAGAGCATAGCTCAATGTAATGTGCTGAAGAGCAAAAACTAAAGCAAAATAAATTTGTGAAGTCAACGCAAAATTCTGGTTCGATAACTTATATTTAAAAGGAAAACATTACTTGGCAAGATATTAATTTGTTAAAATTCATCAACACGTAATAATTCAATAGAGTAAACCGACCTATTTTCCCTCAAAATATGCTCAAAAATAAGACGCTCTACTTTATTTCGGCCATACAGATACATTCCCTAATCTATAATGTTGCTGATTATAGTAAATAATGTCAATAGACAGAATAAGCAAATGGTAAACCCTCCCGAATTTGTAATTTGAATTGAGAAATATAACATGTATGGAACTATAAATTTATTGTAAAGCAGATATATACCAGTTAAAAGTAGGCCATTATGCCAACAGTCAATTTAACGCCACTTACTCAGGTAGCGCAGTGTCTGTTCTATAATAGCATATTGCAAGGTTGGACTGTTAGATGGCAGGGAGCTTATTCCTAACATTTATTTTAATCAGGCATTTTGCTGCATAATCACACATCAGTTGGGTATTAGGCATCCGACAAGTCACTCGTCGAGTAAATATTTTGGATGATACGTCCCCTACAAAACGTTTACTTTTGGTTAGGTATGGCTTCGTCGATAAGTTTGCCATTTATGCTGCATGGTTGGTTCAACAAACTTTTACGCGTACCCGTTTTCTAACAAAGAATTTTTAGTATCTCCAGTTGTTGACATCGAATTTCATCAGAACAAAATTTCTTTATACTCTAGGAAAAATCACATATCAAATTACTCTTATGGAAAGTTGGAACAGCTCTGTAAAAATCCACTTTGCTTTCCAAAAAATGACTACATAAAGTATCAAATTGATTTCTGGCAAAAAGAAAATGGCCTATTTTAACTGTGCTTTACAATATATTAATGCTCCCACACATTATTTATTTCCCAATTCAAATTACAGAGGCATAAAAATGTTTGAACCAAAAATTATACATAACCTTTCCAAATTAGTGGCAATATCTGTAGGTAATAAAAATAAATTCTAAAAATCAGTGGTCATTTACATTGCGTACTTTTTACAAAGTTAAAACAGATAAACTCGGAGAGGTATAAGAAACTCAGCATGAACAAAATTGATAACTCACGTATACATGGGTTTCGTGCTTATTGACGACTTATCAGTAAGAATAAGCACTACGTTCCGAATCCGCTATATTTTGAGTCAAGAAATTAAGCATATATATATATAATATTGCTTTCGATTATTACGCAGTATATCTTTATTAGAAAGATAAAATACACTCAATAACAAAGTACCCTTTGACGATTTATTTAAAAGATATCCCGCTGCATTTTACAATCTATCATTTCTGAACATCCGTATATATATATATATATATATATATATATATATATATATATATATATATATATATATATAGGATTACGCAGTCAAGAAAATAAATGGATATTATTCACAGCAATAAAAAAACCTGCGGCAGAAAAGCGAAGAATGAACAATTGCATGGTACCTAAGACAACATGTTTGATAGAATGCTAAAGTCAGAAAGTTTTGTTCGTTTGCACAAAACATGTCAGTTGTACAGCAAAAAGTAGCCAACAGGTCAAAAGGCGTCATCAAATTGAAGGAACTGATAAGAATATCTCTACCCCTTGTATTATCGGTATCAATCATGTTCTTGCCGTGTTTGCAGGTAAAACTTAAAAACATGCCAGATTATCTTTTTATTGAGAGAACAACTAACAAGCTACATCGAAACAGTATTTGCACTTAACTCTAGACGAGGTAGAAAAGATGGACAATTTCTTGTACTCATTTGATTGTTAATTTGTCAAAAATTGTCTGTTTATCTTCAAATCGTATATCTTTATTAATTCAAAAAAAAGAATATAGTTAATATACGGCTCTTAATGACTATACAAAAAACAGTACAATTTTTGGAGCCAAATGTTATAATGGCCGATTTATTTGGAGAATATTTAGCAGCACTTTCAAGTCATTCAAATGTATCGATTTTGAGCATTCACTTAATTCAGGGAATAAGAACTAGTTTTACGTGTATTTATCTGCAACAGTCATGAGATTATTGGCGGAAAATTGGGTTCTAATTTTTGAGCGCTTATGGACATGCCTATGTGTGGGTAGATTTGTTTTTGTTTGTTTTACAAAATGTTGTTTGAGATCTAAATATTCTTGCATTTTGGGTTGAGTTTTAACCAGGATTTCACTTTGTTAGCTATTTCATGCACGAACATTTTCCCAAACCTATTGTCTTTCATATCGCGTTGCACACCATTTTTATCTTGCCGACCTGCTCGTCCAATGAGTGTTCGCGTTGGCCTATATATATATATATATATATATATATATATATATATATATATATATATATATACAGCTCAAAATATCATTCAAAGGTGGCATGATGTTTGTAATATTAACAGTTCGACGATGTCCAGTTGGAACTTTTGGTCGGAAAACTTGCAAAACCAGATTTTCATAATTGAATATGCATTCAAATAATTCACAAATTGAAAATAAAACTAATATATCACAGAGCAAATGTGCTAGGAATATGATACTGCAGTCAATAATGTCAACCGATAAATTAAATCTGTAAGGAAAAGTGGGACTATATACATTTATGTAAACTTAAATATGTTTGCATAAATGTTGTACTGTTGCATTTCTGTACACCTGTATCTGTAAATTTGTCGGTCTGTACATATGAATGTGTGAGGAGTGTTTGAGGCATCATAGTTTACATGAGCCCTGTCGGTTTATGTAGTACAGCCGTCTTATTGAACGAATCAGTTTCAGTGCGGTTTCACTGGTATGGACACACTTAATTAGTTTTGTCACTCTTAGAGTGACGTTTTGGATTACGTTATTTAAAGTCATTTTGACGAACAATATTGCCCGCCTCGGTCGGACTATCAAGAACCACTACCTAATTAGCAGAGTACCAAAAACCTGATTTTTCCTGCTAATTTCGTCATTTATATATAAATTACCAACATTAATTCACCTACTGTCATACAACAGTTGTTTTCTACTTATCACGCCGACATGTAGCTCTTAAGTAACGGAAATGTTAATGATTATATAATTTGTATGTCTGACGTTGGCTTTATATATATACATATATACATATATATATATATATATATATATATATATATATATATATATATATATATATATATATATATATATATATATATATACATGTAGGCGTGATTCAACCAGCCAAATTATTACCCTACTTTAAGCTTATAATACTGTCTAATCGTCTTGTGCGTATTAGCAGCGGTCTTTCTGAGCGCGCCGCGATTGGCTAATAATTGTATAAGTTTCAGATATAAAATAAACGTAGCATAAGCAAGCAAATGAAATTCTACAACTAAACCGGATGTTATCATCGCCCGCGCAACCAATGTTCGTTTAAACCGGATGTGTTACCTTTTGGCACTCATCAGCAGCTGCTAGAATTGATGCGAGGGACATTATAATCCGAGAGAATTCTGTTCAAAGTATCGCAACCCATGTCCTACACAAATCTGCGCCAGAAAAAGAAAACTAGCGTGAAACGATTGTCGGTGAAACAACGGAGGTGAATTCAATCCCAATTACTGGTAATAGACTAAATTAAATATGTAAATTAGGCAACCGCCAATTCCTACCCAGTACCATTAATTTGAAACAACTATTGGTGAGCCACATATCTGATTTTTCATATCTTCTATATCAAATACAGTTTGATCCTCGTTAGTCAGTTTGCCATTCTGCTACGATGATGATGATGATGATGAAGAGAAATTGCGTCAGAACGTGTGATTGGCGGTAGTTTCAATATTATGGGCGACAGATTAGTTACCATAGAACTAGTGTTTAGCTGAAGCTCGAAAGCTTCATTAAAAGAAATATAAATTTGCTATAAAATAAATAATTTTTTGCCAATGGTTTCGTATATAATGCTTAGTTTATACTGACAAATGTATGTATATAATGGGACTGGTATTTACATCAAGATTGTAACCTCGATTTAAATAATAAATAATGGTTCATTAGATTCTGATGGAGATAAACAAAATTATATATCGAAATACCCCTAGAGTATCGTCTTAAACACAAATCATGCGCTTACCTGTTAGACAATACAGAGGGAGAGAAAGAGAGTAAAAGTCAAAAAAATGTAAGTGAGACTGAACTGAAGGTTTCGTACAAAAGTAATGCTTTAATCCATAGTGACGGCAAGGATTATGCAAACGATAAAGGTACATACAGTTAAACACACAAATACATTATATATATATATATATATATATATATATATATATATATATATATATATATATATATGTGTGTGTGTGTGTGTGTGTGTGTGTTTGTACGAACTTGTTATTTTTGAGCACTTTTATAGTAGTAATACGCGAATTATTGGGCCTTGAACGTCCTCACTTTCACAAGCCTCCATGAAAGAACCGGTAGTATCTTGATAAGCTACCATCAAATCAACATATTTCGATTGAGCATTTGTCTTAATCTCGCTATTGGGTTCTTCAGTGGAGTTTTTCAACATATTCTCATCGAGAGTCTTTTCTGTAGAAATTGCAGTCGCGCCTGCTAAACTGTTCGTTTGATTTGACAGCTGCGATGCTTCAACTGAAGTCTTTTTATCGGATGATGCAGCGTCGTTCCCAACCAAAAGAGACAGGAATCTGCGATTAAGAGATAAAAAATGAGAAAGCTGACCAAATAATAAATAATCAGTTTCGATAACATCAGTGAAGTTTATTGCCTAAAATTATGAAATAAAGATTTCATTGGAAGAAGATGGAAAATAAATTAGCTTACCTGTGACAAGAACCCCGCAATCGCTATTGACATACACAAAACTATAATTATGGTTTCAGAATCTGATCTTTTAAAATAATGCCTGGACGAACTATCTTGAGTGGGAGGCTGCCTTCATTAAGTTATTATCAAATTGATTTTATTTGATAAATTTTGCTAGTTTTGTAACCATATTTTTTTCTGCATAATGACTGACAGGTCCTGCCCATATAAACCAGAAATTTTAACATCTAAATTGCCATTTTCATCGAGATACAGCCATTTAATGTGATGCCATGAATTCGGAGCAATATGTGGACAGAATTACAACAAGTAAGCAAAATGACCAGAGCAAGTTTCGGCAACTGAAGGAAATGTTTTCAATTGGTGCCACAAAACCAGATTCTCCCAGAAGATTATGGTCATCAGTCTAAGTTTATACAATTAAATAGTCATTAATTGCACGAGTGGTGAAAACAGTTCATTAAATCAGTTTGCGAGCTTGAAATAAACATCAATCCAATTGTATTTCTAGCTCAAAAAACGTGATTTAAAGAGCTGTCACCATCTCTACTGTAATCAATGACTGTTTGTTCAACCTTCCTAGGTATTATGATAATTTTCCAAATTTGGAAATGAAACAAGAATAAATAAATTATGATGTATTGCTGTCTTTGATGATAACTGAAGCAAAATTTAAAACAAAGGAGACGTGGAGGTAGCAAGGACGTATCTTGAATGCATTTAGTATCAGCTAGTGTGTGACTGAATAACCATTAGACATTACATTATTTCTCGCTGTACTAAATTCGTCATATTCTGCAAATTGTTGAAAAACCAACCACAGATCGTTGTTTAGTAATACTGAAGTGATAGGAAACTTATAGTTTATTGGACAGAAGTTCTTTTTGCCTTCGTCAATAGGCAGGCTACTATGAAATGTATTTCACTTTGATGTTCGTACGGGCAGATTAATATGATGACTCATTGGTATTTACGTTTTTGAACAAACTGTACTGACCGATCGACAATTCTAACATAAGATGTGAAAAATTTTTTAGCTAAAGTGCACAGCGCGTAGATATGCATGTACATCTCATTTGTTGATAACATGATTATTGACTGGAATTTAGTAAGAGCGAGCATTTCTTAGATAAAAAACTATAACACAAAACTAAAAAGTTCTAAAAAATTAACATCGGACACAAAAGTCCAACCAAAGTGAAACTGGACACTGAAAGAGATTTCAACAAACACCTTAAGAATAGTTGAATGCATCAGCAATTAGAGTGTAAAATCATATTCGACCATGAGGTGACTAGTGTAGAGGTGTTCATCCATACATACTAGACCCATTTAATTCCAGCAACAATTGTCCTAGTTCGCCTCTCTCGATCTTGAATAAAGAGCAGTAAACTTGAAACAAAATGCAGATTGAATTCATCACAAGTCCATTAATGCCAAATACCATGCCAATTTAAGCAATTCACTATGTACTCTTCAGGAACTAAAGCTTGCCATAAGCTCACACTCAAGGCGACACAAAAATTAAAGGAAACTTTAAGTTACAGAACAAAACGTTTATTAAGAACTTGAGGACACGTTTACGATAGACAGTTATTGGTGGAACCGATTTGAACAGATGTTATTTGAATCTATTATAGGGGTGGTTTGAACTCCCTATTACTGACAAAGATCTAGATGGAGTTGATGGTGCGTTGGTATTCCAACCATATTGCTTGAGCTTGTTGTTACATATGACCAGATATTTTTATAAATTTGGCTACATTGAAGTTCATGAGTAAATCACCAAAAACAACTATTTTGCATGGGGCTTTGAGCCTATGTATATATTTTTTTCGTGTACTTTTTATATGGACTGTATTCTATTTACAAAGAAACAATTATTTTCGCTTTAGATATGAATTCACGTTCATTCCGGTTGACATGATCGGTAACAAAAAGGTATAAATAGCCAACGAGATATGTCTTCCAAGGAAGAAGACACTGTCTATTAAATTCTAATAGCATGATTTTTTATATATAAATATATGTGGATGTATATGTAAAATTTTAAACAACCACATTGTGAAAAAAACTCAATTAAAAGACCAAGGTTTGATCATTTTTAAACTCCTCAGCATTAGCTCTGATTATTTAAATCAAGGTTGCGATAAGCATCAATTCCACTAAGCACATATTTGCTAGTATAAACTAACCATTTTATAGTGTAGAAAAGGCAATTCATCCAGTAGACCTGTTTCGTAATTACTGTGATCTTTCCACGCACTGCCTAGAATATTCCTTCTTTTAAAATCTGGTCAGTACTCGAAGAGTCCTTAATAAGGAAGAAGTCGGTCTATTGGATGATTTGCCTTTCCTACATTATACAACACGTAGTTTGTTCTGACAAAGATATGTATATAATGGGACTAGTGCTTATATGAAGATCGTATGCTTAATTAAAATAATAGTTATCACTGCTCGCGCAACAAAAGGTCGTTTAACTCTATTAGACACGATTACTGCGAACAGGAATCGAACCCAAAATTTCGTTATTTCTGAGCGAGTAAGCTCTTCACCTACGTCAGATGACACGGGCAATGAATGTAATTGGAAGTTTATTACAAGCTATGTCTAAATTCATATACATAATATTAATGAACGCAGATCAACACAAAACCATGGATTCAGAGTACTCTAGACAACTAATTAAAACAGAGAACTCAACAAATCATTCAGCTTTCAAATTCGTAAAACAATTATTCACAGATATGTAAATTAAATAAAACATATATTGTACAGAAGCGCATTCGCTTCATTTTATCAACTAATCATGACTATTGCCGGTATTAGTGGGATCAAATCTCTCGTGAAAACAATAAATAGAATGCTTCAGCCGGTTCCGCCGAAGTCTATTATCATCAACATTAATAACGTCAAAATTATAATGGAAAGTGAAGGTAATTCATAACACCGCACTTTTTACCGTGGACCAGAAATCTGACCTTCAAACTTACAGTGGATTTACGGCCTTTTTTTCTGGCCTCAGATCACGGAGTTCTCCTCTTCAAGCTTATCTGGATATCGAAGGGCGAGACTTAGTTATTCGTTTGTATATTGAGGCTAGATGCATAAGACATAAACTCGGAGTGACCATCATGTGGCAAAATATTTTACACAGCGTGTTGTTCAACCAACGAATTACACACTGTTCATGGACACAAGCACGAGGACAATATACCATATATATATATATATATATATATATATATATATATATATATATATATATATATATATATATAAATATATATATATATATATCACAGGAAACGTTTTCAAACATTTTGGATGAAAATAGTATAATCTAATTTGTTAATAACCACCTGGCAAAGCGGTAGAATTTTTTTCTATATTATTACTTTTTTCCGATGTTTTTGAGAATTGCTTCACTGCCTGAGAAGTAGAATGACAATTCTAAAAAATCAGAATAAATAGAAGGAAACATGAAACATATTTCAATTAAACAATCCTTGATGGCGTGGGTGGTAATAACAATTGTCTAAATCAATTTTGCGAGCTAGAAATAAACACCACTCCAATTGAATTTAACCTATCGAACAACATAGTACGTGTGACTGACGGTAGTTTTACTATGTTATTCGACGACTGGTTAAATAAAATGCGATTAGTGTTTAATACATGCTCGCAAACATTATTTAAATAAATAAAGCTTATTATTTTCGCTTAACAAGAAAATTACGTCGACCTGGATTAACAAATATTTTGCAACGCTCGGCTACCAACAACTGTAAGCTGTGAAATCCTAAGTTTGTGGCAAATATCACGATTGGCACGTACATACACAAACAAGCAAACGAAAAATTGATCGAAAAGCAATTTCGGATTGCGTTATTACAAGCTAATTTGCATTAACTAGCACCATTGTTACGAACGAAATCAATTCATAACTAGACAACACATTTATTGCTAATTCAAATAATAATTATATCTATCGGCAGCTTACAACTTATCACAGCACTGCTACTAATATGACACCAACATATTTTCAATTAGACACCTACAATACTGACATATCTAGTAAATGTTGGAAGGTAATAGTAAAAACGAAAAGCACACGAGAACAAACAAGTTGTTATATATTATCGGGTTGACTCATTTTTACTTCAATTGGAAATGCGGTTCTATCACATCTTTGTTTACTGGCGACGTTTCGGTGCCTACTTTACAGCACCATCATCAGGCAACACAACACTGATCACAATAGCAGATTTAAGCAAATGTGGTAACCTCGTTCCAAAACAATTCTATTTATATATATTTGACTCAACACTATTTTAATCATAGAATTTGTCTCAATAACTAAACTCAATATATAACTTTTTATAATTAGCAGACCAATCATTACCTCACCTATACCTCATCTCATCTCATCTCGTATGCAGAATATTTTAGGGGAGAGAGACAGTATCGAACCTTTTGTTATTTTTTATAACTGTATTGCTACTATGTCACGGTAATCAAAATTTAAAAATGCTAAAACTAAAACCTTGACTATCATATACTGTATTTTATTTAAAGCCGGAAACTCTAATGTATACAATGGTGTGTGAGGTATTGCGCACATAGCAAAAAACAAGTTCAAATATGGAGCAGCAAGTAACGTAGATGGATGGAGAGTGAATGTTATATCGACGCTTAGGTGAACGATTAAAGAGAGAAAGATAGAGATAGCCTGGACATGGTAGCTATTAACCATGAATATCTTCTCTATGACTAACGTATTATACATTTATTAAGATATTCCTACCTTACATAAATATAGAAAATATAAGCGACAATGTAAGTCAAATGTGTCTTATCTAATGTTCTATTTACTAACCCTTGCTAAATCGGTATACCGTCTTTTGGAACATTTTTATTGAGAAAATAAGTATATAGGAAATTGATATTGGTACAGATCATTCGCAACCAGTTTTCTATAAGCGAGGTTTTTACTTAGGTTCCCACTTAATTCATGTTCCGCAGCCTCACGTTTTCTGACCATAGAAAATGCTTCATTAAATATTGGGCCTAATGATTTTTCTACCGATGTTACATTCATTACACCTTTTCCTGATTTTATTTCAATTGACTCTCTAATTAGTCTAGTTAATCTGTTGCGGTTGCATAACGCGATGCGTTTACATCCTTCCCAGTCTATTTCATGACCCGTTTCCTTCGAATGCCTAGCTAGGTCTGATCTTTGAATGTGTCCATATTTGTAGGCTGTCTTATGTTCACCTCTACGAACCTTTATAGGTCGCATGGTTTCGCCTATATACCTGAGATTACATTCTTTGCAAGGTATCGCATATACTTCTGATGTCTCGAGGGGTTCTACTCTTTCTTTTTGGTTAGGTAGTTTATTGCCTATAGTAAGCGATTGTCTTAAAACTGTTTTAATATTGTATTTAGCTGCTACTATTCTAATTTTCCTGCTCAATTTAGAATCAGGTAATACCATAATTTTGTGCTTATCCGGTTCCGTTTCCTTCTTTACTTTGTTTATTATATTATTGTTAAATCTCTGTAACATCTCATCTATTAATCTATCTATTATACTTGACGGATAGCTATTTAGTTTGAATATTTCTTTAATCTCCTCATTTCCTTATCTCTATTTTCTATATCCACTATTCTAAGACTTCTTAATATCATGGATTTAAGAATGCCTATTTTCATTCCATATGGGTGATTTGATAAGAAATTAAGAAGTAGTCCTGAATAAGTCTCTTTTCTAAAAATATCTCTTTCCAATCTGGAACCATTCCGTTTTATTTTCACATCCAAAAATGGTAATTCATCATTATTCTCTTTTTCCAATGTAAACTTTAATTCACCTAATTGGTTGGCTAATTCGAGGAATTTATTTAACTCATTATCCCCATGATTCCAAATTATAAACATATCATCCAGGAATCTTACATACAAGTTTGGCTTAAGAGGAGATTTTAACAACAGATTTTTTACAAAATAGTGCATAAAAATATTAGCAACCGGGACTGATAGTGGTTGTCCCATAGGGCACCGAAACGTCGCCAGTAAACAAAGATGTGATAGAACCGCATTTCCAATTGAAGTAAAAATGAGTCAACCCGATCAAAGACAAAACAAAATTGGAAATAGTGACAAATCGGATCTTTGTGTAACTGCCCGTGTACAGCTACTACCCGCGTACGCAAAACGCGGCATTGATAACCTGAATGCTTACACACCGCAAAATATTGAGTTTAAAACCTAAGTTGTTATATAATCAGATGAAGTGGTCGCCTAACGTAATGAATTTCATGAGCGACCGTGACATTGTGCGAAAAACAGATAGAACAGATTCAAAATGTAGCTTTAAATATGCCAGAAAGTGAAGCACCGGTTAATAGCTGGGATTAGCGTTTAGATGCCAAAATCATGCGTTTGTCCTGTGTGCATGCTTACATGTTTGTCTTGATTCACACTCACCAGTATGTTTTTCATGCAACTGTAGCTCTGGAAAGGCGAAAGGAGAGGCGAAATAGAGAGAGAGATAGAATGGATCAAAGCTATCACGAGTCAGGTCGCCGGTAGTCGAAATGAAAACGGCAAATGGTGTTAGAAAACTGCAACAATAGTTAACTCCGCAGGAGCATAGAATAAGAGAATTTACGGTTGGATTAAAAGAAATCGGTACGTCGGTGGGGAACTTGAGATTGGCTGCCTCTGCTTATACGCACTTGTATTATTTTATTTTATATTATCACTAGATGAAGTAAAAACATCTAAGTCGTCAAACATATAATTAATGGGATAAAAGGCCATTATTGTCCATTCGATACATATGCGAAAAACACAAGGGGAAGATAAGCCAAAGGCACACAAAATGGTGTGGTTTCGTCCAACATAAGCCTAACAAAACCAGTACGGCTCGGCAGAAATTTCGGACAACTCTGCTTAGATAAAATATAGCCCAAAAAGAACACAGTATAGCAAAGGAAGATTAGACCAAAGACCTAGAAACCAAAAATGTGGAAAATTTAAATTGATTGTCCGTTGATCGCTTTTAACGACACCTAGAGATGCAAAGCGCAGTATAAATAAAGCATTTTATAATGCAGAAAAGGCAATTCATCCAGTAGAAAAGTTTCGTCCTTATCGGGAACTTTCCACGTACAGTCCAGAAATTGCCACGGATAAGGCCCGAACCTGTGCACGTCTGCTTCGGATTCTGAGCC
The DNA here is from genome assembly GCA_029291075.1 of Eudiplozoon nipponicum. NCBI lineage: Eukaryota > Metazoa > Platyhelminthes > Monogenea > Mazocraeidea > Diplozoidae > Eudiplozoon > Eudiplozoon nipponicum. The sequence continues at coordinate 56,024 of JAQBSW010003560.1, forward strand.
ATACTGCCGCACATTACACAAAACTTTCAGCTATATACTAACTAAAGCTTTTTTTGTTAGCATTTCCTTTAGGTGAAGCCAATTTGGCATCTATTTATACCTAAAGTTTCAACTAACAAACCCTAATCTGTCATTGTAGAACAGACATCATGCACCTGGGAAAGTGCTATTGAATTGAAGATTTATACAATTAAAAAATCATTGATTGCGCGGTTGTTGATACCAATTACTTAAATCATATTTGCAAGCTTTGCATAAACTCTGTTAGAAAGCGATCTACCTTATACAATGCCTAGTCTTTACTAACAAATGTACTTATAATGAGATTATTGCTTATATCAAGCCTGTAAACTTGATTTAAATAATTGCTTTCACCACCCGCGCAATCAATGATTGTTCATTTGGGTGAAGGTCAGAAAATTACTCCGATGGAAACTGAATAATTTCAAATGAAGGGAGAAAGGGAAAAACTTACTAAACTTCGATGATTTTTTAGATCAGCAACAGCACCACCGGCTAAAATAGACTGACGACTGTCAGGCATAATGACTCTAACACTAGAATCAGTTCTTTTTCAACCCTACCTCGAAAAATTATTGGCTGAGAAAGTCAAGAGGTGTCACACTCCAGAGACCTAAATAGCTTTCAACGTGCGTGCACATATACACCAATACCATCCACTGGCGATACACTAGATTTAGAACAAGCCGGCCAATGACAGTACATGCGTGCATACCAATAGCGACTAAACGGATGTGAAACAAGGAAGCACAAAATAATAAATGTTAGGAAAGAAAAGATATTAGACACTCGTGCAACATATAGCTTAACTCAACCAATCGCCAGTGCACCTTTAATTTATAATCTAGAAATTTTAACACAACTAACACTAATGTCCATTATAGCTTAAGCAAAAAGAAACTTGTTCAACTTCAATAGGTACAGAGTAAGAATAAATACAACAATGTACAAAAATATTTAACCAAAATAGAAAATCAAAGGATATGTCAATTTGCGAAGCATAAACTGACATAAGGCAATAATAACAGGCAAATTGGAGTCCGAACAAATCAAGCGACAAATAATCAAACGGCGATGTGACTAGACCAGACATTAAAACATATGCGGCCAATTTGAAGATTAAAAAGTACTCATTCTGTCTCGCTCTAAAATCGAAAAAATATGTGTTTGATTTATTTTTAAAATAAACTGCCGGTCTGGAGATTGAAGGACTAAAGCCAGTCGTACTAGTGCATTTATTACGAAATTTGGTTAAAGTAAGGAAATCCAACTATTCCTCTGACATTAAAACAGTTAAATAATGAACCTGAAAATAATTCTACTAATTGCTGTCACCAAACGTTGAAACAAAACGAACAAAATCTTTTGAAAGCGACACAACCTCCTTAGAACTCAAGCATATTTTACGTTTTCATGCGCGAACGAGGTTTACAACTGTGATAACTTAGGCTGTAGTGGTTCGGACGCATGACTGTGTTTATTTGGCTGTGGCTACGAGCACTCCGGGGCCTTCATTGTGGGAAATTGGAATAATCGTTTATGTATTCAAAGATTGAGCATAAAACACAGAAGCTGGACCAACTAGATATTTTTTATATGAATTCCGTCATACATAAATACACACGTATGTAAATCCACCTTACTGAATCCTTGATAGGAAAGTATCAATAGAATATTTAAAGTAATTAAATGCAATTCATCAACGAGAAACTGGCTTCGTGCGTATTGGCGAGCTATACAGTATTAACGAAGATTGTTGCAAGGTATTAATCGAACCCTCAGCTATTTAGTTAGTAACGTGCACATTGCATGGAGGTCTTATTTTAATACCGACAAGGTTTGTACGGAATCGGCTTCAGGTGGACACTTGCTAGTATCCCTTTCAGCCCTAAGATCAAACTAGCCAGCAAAAATAGTTTTTAATCAGTCACACAATATAACAATTGGGAAAGTGCGTTATAAGACAAATAAAAACAATGTACAATTATATTATGGCACAAAACTTGAACTCAGTGTCGCTTTTCGAACTGAAATTGTATCTAATTAAAAGCAAATCGGTTGCGCGGGCAGTTATAACAATTAATTTAATCAAGGTTCTGGTGTAGATATAAACGCCGGACTCATTCTGCACATATATTTGTAAGTATAAACTAAGCATTATATAGTGAAGAAAAGGCAAATCATCCAGTAGACCGGTTTCGTTCTTATTAGTATCTCATCACATACCGTCAGGTATTTCCTGCGGACAGGGCTCCAACCTGGGCACGTCTGCTTCGAAATCTGTTGCTCTAATTACTTAGCCACCCTGCTGCACACTCTATACAGTTTTCAGTTAGAAACTATCTAATACTTCTTGATTAGCTCTTCCTTTAGGTGGAGTCTATATAGCATCCTTTAGACCTAAAATTCCAACTATCGAATCCAAAATCTGTCCTTTGTAGAATATATATATATATATATATATATATATATCGCAAATTTGACTAGCAATTGTTATCACCGCCCGCGCAACCAATGTCTAAATTAATTATATAAATGTTCAATTCAATACCACATCCCCATGTATACCTGTTTCTAAGAATGACAGACTGGAACTTTAGGTCTATAGACTCCAGGTCATGTAGACTCCACCTAAGTGAAAGGCTAACCAAAAACATTAGTTAGTATATCACTGAAAATTCTTTATAAAGTGCGGCAGGGTGGCTCATTGGTTAGAGCAACAGATTCCGAAGCAGACGTGCCAAGGTTCGAGCCCTATCCGCGGCAAATTCTGGACAGTACGTAATGAGTTCTTAATAAGGACGAAACCGATCTACTGAATGAACTGCCTTTTCTACACTAGATAAAGCTTAGTTTATACTGACAAATGTATGTGCAGAATGAGTCAGGCGTATTTATCAAGATCGCACCTTAATTAATTGGCAATATATCTGTCTTTCAATAGCATATCTGAACGGTCTAGTTGAAAATGACACTAAAGTGTGTCCACACGAAGCAAAAGCCAGTCAAACATAGAATTGAATAAAAAGTGAAGGCTCCGTAGTGGGGAAAATAAACTGTGCTTCTCTGAGCCAACTAGTCGTAGATCTGAATTCTGTTAGTATCATTAATTTCCCCTAAAAAGAGAAAATCATTGTCCAGTTGACACTGTACACCTGCCATATTATGCAAAATTGTCATGCAGAACTTTAACACTGAAATAAGCAGACAGCCCATCAACAAAACCACACGCTGTGACAACCGTTTTGAAAAATTAAGCAATCATTAATCGAGTGAGTGGTGATAAAAGTTATTTCATTTTTTTGTAAACTTTAGAAAAAACCCTACTTCGTTCGTTTAACCAGTCGCACAGCGTAGAAAAACTATCATCATTTAAACGTACTGGCATGCTTTACCATTCCATGCTCCTTATTAATCGCTTCACCTTTATTAGAAAGTTTATCATAGTACTTTGATCATGAATATGGAAGATCGAAATGCGTCAGGCCGTGTGACTGATGCCATTTTATCAATGTTTTGCGACTGGTATACGAAATTGTCATAGTGTTCAACTTTATTTCAATAGCCGTGGCTAAAGCCAAAATTTCGTTCGACGCACAGCACATGCTTTCATACGGCAGTCACATTCGAAACAATGCTAGTGAACTCTTAATACTCCACTCTATTGATGGCTTTACAGTCATAGTGGATGAATGAATCCAATGCTTTTGGCTCAGACTTATTTTGTCATGGCCAATTTTGCACACCCAGACACATTACGCTTCAAAGTAAAAAAAAATTCCTGTCTTTTGCTAACAAAAGACAGGTATGCACAAAACACAGAAATGTAAAGAAGCTTCATTAAAATAATTTAAAATCGTAAAAAATTACGAGAGCAACAAGGGACACTGATCAGACATGACTACACGTCAGTATAAATCAAAGAGTTAAAGTTGAAACTCACGGTTTGTTAAGACGCGTTCTATGCATTGGCATGTACTGAATGTAGATGGGTCTGTTGCCGTGCATTACCATGCTGACTGAAAGCTTCATTTGGTTCTACACAAGCAAAGCGGACAAATACAGATAGAAATTAAGCTCGCAAGGTATACCAGTATTAAACGATGGACTCGAAACAAATTTGCAGTTTTGTTTCAAAAAAGGTTAGTCAAATCAGTGTGGAAATATTAAAAAAAAACCCTTTTTGAGCAGGAAACAAACTATAGAGACGAGACGATTATTACCGAACACTGATGCAGATATTTTGGCATACATACAAATGCATTGACGAGTAGCCAATAAACACGAATCTGCAATATGCGCACAATAATTTTATAAATTACTCCTAAACCTTATTCAACTAAGGTCGTTCTAAACACGCCATGTCTAAAACACAAATAAACTATATGCTATTGGCTGAAAGACGCAGCTAAGTCGAAGCATCAAGCTCTTGTCTACTCCAGAAATTTAAAAAATGTATTAAGAAGTGATTTGCTAAGAAAAGGCGACGTAGAGTTCCTTCCAGCCCACACAAGACTAAAAAAATTGCATGGTTATTCGACAGTGAAGTATCATAAACCTATGGTGATGTAATGCTGTTTATGAAGCTTAGGCTAATGAAGTGAAAAAGTAATTGCTTCAATGGTGGAAAATTTTGTATAAGAAAAAATAAGCATACAAACACAATTGGCGTTCTAATGGCGTATTCCGAAGTGTAAAATAAACAAAAATATGACTAGAAGTATATATAAGGATGAATTTCGTAATTTTCTGATTAATAATAGCACCAAATTGCATGCCTCCAAGTCGAGTGTATTGTTGGTCCTCCATCACACAAAGGAGGTAGTTTTGTTATGTTGTTCGACGACTGGTTAAATACAATGGGATTGGTGTTTACTTCAAGCTCGCAAACTTGATTTAAAGAAACAAAAGAGATAGTCAACTATGATTACGACAGCTTTGTAAACCGATGCCTTCGCTAGGCTCTGTTGAGACCACTATCGGCGGAGTGCCAGAAAGCATTAAATTAATTAAAGATTTGATTGCTGTCACATTCTAAACGACCGATCTTTGATGCGCTTTTCCAGTTGCGTATATGGAACTAACACCTAATGTGATCGGTGGGGACAGTCTCAGAAAAAAACTTATACAGTCGACTAACCAAACTAATAGGGTAATTAAGATTGATGGTTAGAATGCCAAATAGGGAGACCGTTGATAGAAGAGAAACTAATATTCTCAATATCGGTCACTTGATATACACCACACACCATGATGCTCTCACAAGAGGCGCTTGGATAGAATTTTCAATCTTCAACGGGTATCATCAGGGCACGATAGCAAACTGACTACAAAGACAAAACCGCAATGATTATTAAGTGTACTAGAATTAAATATGCGACTCTCGTCTCTTACGAGTCTCACAAATATTGTACTTAACTGGAATATCCGTCGCATAAATTCTATTTAATCACGATCATAACATGTTTGCAGATTTTGCAACGTTAATAAAAAAATAGTAAATGAGGAAATTCTTGATTGCGCGGGCGATTATAACAATTATTTAGATCCAACTTACAAGTTCAGGATTAACATAAATCAAATATTAATTAAAATTTCAAACAACAAAGCAAAACTGTTAGATACTGTTTGTTGCGGAAAACTAATATATATGAAGGTATATATTAGATGTTGCGAACCTAGTAAAAAATTAGTTCAGTTGTGACCAGAAGGATAGAAAAAAGACAGCATGAACGGAAAGTATAATCTCATGCACATTCGTTTCGTGCCTTCTGGCGACTCATCAGTAGAAGTCGGTATTACGCCCTTTACTCACTATATATTTAGGTGACGAATTTGAGATAATGGGACACTACAATCTCCTAGACGAATGTGTAAACAAGCAGTAGTGAAGCTAACACCATATAAAGTCTCGACAATGTCACTTCAACGCTAACTCACTCTATATAATATATGCCGAGTCTGTAATGTATACTAACACTATGGCTATCGTGTCAGTAACCGATACCAACATTATAGTACCGAAAAGGTACATGGTACTAACATTATGGTTGCAGAGTCAGTACATGGTATCAACATGAAAGATATCAATATATGCTATCGTTCACCAAAATTGCGAATTACAACTATTTCTGAACACCTTTTACTCCAGTAGATCTATGCACTCTGGCCTTGATTGATATCAGTTATCACATTTCGCGGTAAGCATGACATCATTCAATTCAATATATAACAGTTAAATACTGTTTGTTGCGGAGAACTAATATATATATATATATATATATATATATATATATGTAAGTATATATTAGGTGCTGGTGAACCTAGTAACAAATTAGTTCAGTTGTCACCAGAAGGATAAACCTAAAACAGCATGAACGGAAAGTATAATCTGTGCACATTCGTTTTGTGCTTCTATAAAACTGCTGTTAGTCACAGGTGATGACTAAAAATATGAGAGATGCTTATATCAAGAAAGCAAACTTTGTTAAAATAACTGCCCTTATAAGTGGCACAATCCATAACTGCTTAAACAAATACATCATGGCAAGATTTTACGGATATGACGAAACAGTTAGTAAGTAAATTGTTAAGTCAAGTTAGAGAACTTGAGTTAAGTTTAACCAGTCGCGTAACATCGAACATTTTTCATCGGTCGCACATCCTGACATGTTTTGAATTTTATTGGTCATCTACAGAGCACTACGGCAAGCTGTTTAACGAGGACCCAAGTGCAATGGGTATAGAAGGAAAGCTCATCTCTTATAGTCTCGTATACATTGCACTTGACTGGACATGCTGGTTATAAAATTTCGATGCAGTCACGAACAGGAACACTTAACAGTTTTTGCCACAATTATATAAGCCATAATCATACAATTAGTGATTGGCGGGTGGTCGTAAGATTTCTTTAAATCAATCTTGAAAACTTGAGATCAAAACCAATTTCATTGTATCTAATCAGTCACAAAACATAGCAAAACTGAAGCTTTTCCACCTTCCATAGTGATCATCAAGAAATGACGGCAAACTGACCTAAAAAAAAATAAAACTGCATTTCATATATTTAAGATATGGCAAATCATTTATGCGGTTTTCATCACTAACAGTAATGACAAAAGCTGAAAAATTATCATACTTTCGATTGTATAGAAACCATGCGTCCGACACATATATATATAAGGTATGCGAGATTACTAGCGGTAAGAACTGCATATCTGATATTCCGAACGCTCTTTGTGCATTGTTGTGGTTTGACCGGTATTAGTTAGTTTGCCGTCTTGCTCTGATGACGACTACGCAAGATCGAAACGCATCAATACATGCGATGGATTAAGCACCAACAATTTGGTGTTTATCTCAAGTTTGCGAATAAGATTTAAAGAATTGTTATCACGGCATTTTGAACGAATAAGAACTTTTTTTTAAAAAAACGTTATAGTGTTCGCTATTGATAAAAATTTGGCCAGGTTTCCCTAATTGAATAAAGGTATCTGAGAGACCTTAGCCAATCTTTATGCTGAATTCCACAATATTTCCATTTTTTGAACATTTTAATTTATCTTTAACTAAGGCATAACTGCTTTTATATAATACAAAAATACCGTATAATACGTTTGTTCATACAGAAGGATAAAACAAAACCCGTGTACAAAATCTCGACGCATGCGCTTCGTGTTAACTGACTATCTATTAGTACGAGTCAGCACCACGCCAAAAAAAATGTTAAAGCGACGCTAATATTATTGTAATAAAAAGATAAAACAGCTTAGTACTTTAATCAAGGTTAAGATCTTGATATAAACATATAACCCATTAGGTACATACATTTGTCAGTATAAATAAACAATTGTTAAGTGTAGAAAAGGAAATTCGCCCAGTAGAATGGCTGTTTCCCTATTGGGATCTCATCACGTAGTGTTTAAAATTTGCCGCAGACAGGGCTCGAACCTGGTCACGTCTGCTTCCAGTCTACTGGATGGATTGCCTTTTTCACACTATGTAATATTTAGTTTGTATTGACAAATGTGTGTACACAATGCGTCAGATGTTTATGTCGACATCTCAGCCTTGATTAAGGTAATTGGTATCACCACCCGCGCAACCGATATGTGTTTTATTAAATAGCTTATTCGTCCAATGTTATCTGGCTAGCTATGTAGTCTGTTTAAAGCATTATGCCAGCTTCTGCTGATGAGTAGACAGGAAGAACTAAACTCATACGTAAATGGGATTAGACGTCTTATACATGCTGACCAAACGTATCCTTTTGGTCTTATACTTGCTTATTATGATGTTCCTTATTCAGAACATTCCATTTGTTTACTTATTGATATATATTGCCACAATACTTGAAAATTTTATATATCTGCCACTGAAAATACGTTAAATTTGTTTCTGTTGTGTTAGGAAGGAGAAGAAAACTTTGTTTGTATTAATTTATTTGAGATAATGCCTCCACTTAATTGAAGAAAATAAATTCAATTTCTTTGTTTTTAGATTAAAAATTTTCTGTTCCAGAAGCATTTGACAATAATGTGTTCTCGGATTCATTATTTGATCCAACATCATATTAACTATTAAGGAAATTGTGGTTGTAATGCACCTGAATAAGAATCAATAGGTGTACACTGTTGCAAAAACAACAAACAAAAGTGTTCACTTGCGTCACATACAAACGTTTAATAAAAAAATCTAGCATAAGAAATCACTGATTGCGCGGGTGGTGAAAAAAATTACTTAAATCAAGTTTGTGAGTTTGATTTAAGCACCAATCCCATTGAATGTAACTAGTCATACAAAAGTCAGTCATCAATTATGTATCTTAATCAAAGTTGTGAGCCTCATATAAACAACAATCCCATTATAGTTATATTTCTCAGCATAATAAAAGCATTGTTTATGGCAGCAAAGGAAATTCAGTTTAATTGTTTACAACTATCATAACGCTGTTAAAAGACAAAATAAATTGCACAGTAGAAAGCGATGAACTTACTTTAAAGTAGGCGATAAAATCTGCCAAAGTAGCTGAGGGTTGGCCTATAATCATAGTCCATCGGTCCCATAGTGGGGAAACATTCATTTTATTCGGCAGTGTTTTCTGTGTACAGGATCCTGGTTCACTTACAAGTAACAGAGGCAACGCCAAATTTAGAAAGGCGTTCCGCGAGTTCAACAACAAATTGTTCAAAGAAGCTAAAATTTAAAAAAATACTTAAATGTTACTTATTATAAAATAGTAGACACGTTAGTTACCAGAAATTAAAACAAATGGACTTGCCAATAAAATTTTGCTCGTTTTTCTGCAATTTTGCTAATTCTGCCTGTCGAATAGTTCTCCATTGCACTAGTTTGACCAATTCCAAGCATACGAGACCTGACACAGCTGCAGTTGTAGTGGCTATCGCCGGTGTGATACGGCCAGCGATTCGACGCACCTCGTGGCGCGGCTTTTCTGGAAGTCCATACATTCGCGCGCGTAAATTCTGAAACGAGACAGTAAAAAATACTAAATATATGTTTAAATTCTGTGTATATGTAACAGCTTGTACAGGTTCTTCAAGTAACAATATCCAAATAATATTAGTGGGCTATACTTTGACAGTCTCTATTGCCTGTTTAATTAAAAGCCGCATTCAATAAAATACAAAAAGACAACAACATTTGTTGAACGCTGCTGTATTCAAATAAGCCGTGCGCTCATGAAATTTAGATTATCCCCAGTTTCTTTCGTGATAGATTTGCACTATTAGTTATGCAAAGATCTGATTGCTCCCCATTTCCAAGTACACACTGATTTCGGCGTCGTGGTGGCTGGGTGCTGATTCGTCCCCTCACTCCGAAGGCTTCCTCATCATTCGTACTAACCACAGGAAATGTTGTACGATCGAATCTTCGTTGACTTGCAGCATTTCGGTACCTCATTTCCAGTACCTTCATTAGGCTTCTAATCACACACAGTACAATATTGACACTACGAGATTTAGGCAAATTTATTAACCTCGTTCCAAAACAGATTTGTTTATATTTTAATTTTCATCTGAAAAATGGTTGTAAATCAAACAAGGGCATCAGAAATTAAAACCATTAGTGTGACAAAAATTAAAATATAAATAGATCTGTTTTGGAACGAGGTTACCACATTCGATTCAATCTGTTAGTGTCAGCAATGTACTGTGTGTCATTAGAAGCCTGATGAAGGTACTGCAAATGAGGTACCGAAACGTCGCCAGTCAACAAAGATTAGATCGTACCTAATTTGAAGTGGGTAGTGCGAATGATATGAAAGCTTTCGGAATCAGTACCCAGCCATCACGAAGACAAACTCAACGCGTACTTGGAAATGGGGACCAATCTGACCTTTTCTGAACTGATATTGCAAATCTACCACCAACGAAAGAATACCATGAATAATTTAAACAACACCCTTTAAAAACAAGCGTAAATGTGAATAAAAAATATATAAGTTGGACACAAAATATATTTTGGTTTCGATGTATATTATGTAGTTCTAGAAAGCAATTAATAAACATGATGGGCCGAAATTATGGAATTCATCCTTCAGATAAAATAGATTTCGATTTTGAGACAGCATCGAACTCTCATTCGAACCGAGAGTCGACTGAGTGTAAAAACTGGTTTAAGCCTACTACAAGTGATCAGGCCTCATATCTGAGCTCACTTAAATGCACAGACCAGTACGCAGTCAAAAAACAACATTTGAATGCACGTACAGATATCAGCAGATATGCAAGAATCAAAATACTACGCATTGATAAAGGCAAAGACGTTGTTATAACGGAGAAATCCGACTATGTACAGCAGATGGAGAACGTCTTGTGATAATACGAGATTACCACATCTGGAGGGCATATCAGATGAAATTGGCAACTTTGAGCGAAAGGTAATAAAATAAATTTAAATCTCAATCCATGTCAGTTTAATAAATCAGGTCATTGAACAGAAGCTCAAACTAGCTTCATAATATACACCAGCAATGTACGGACTGCGCGGCCAATATTATCAATGGTCTATTCTCCGTTCCATGTATCGAATAAATGGTTACTTCGTGTACTGAAACCGTTGCGTAAAGTCAAGGGCAATTATTCGGTTTCCGATACATTTTAGTTCATTAACAGAATTCAAACTATAAATGCTGAAACTAAGGTTATAGTGATTTCTAACGTGACGTCTTTGAACACAAATATTAAAATTAAAGAAGGATTATAGTTCAGACAGTGGACCAAAAAATATTACCCTTTCCGGTACGAGTACATACTCTACGACAACTTATTCTTTTATTTACGAAAGACTACACTTTCATCTTAGTGAAAGCATTCAGAAACATGTTGATGGTATGGAAATAGGAGTTTTCTATCTCCAGTGTTCAATGAGAAAAAGGCAGTACAGGAAGGCAAATAAATGTTCACAATATATACGTTATGTTGGCGATATTTTAATTGATCTTAAAAACAGGCCACAGTCACGAGCATTACTTCAAAATTTAATAAAGCTCACAGCAATATCAGAAACACATAAGAGCATCAGAAAGACGATTGTTTACCGTTCTTGAATGTATTACTCAGGAAGGAGATTAGTTGTAAATAAAAAAAACTACCATACAAAAACCTGCTTTTTACAGTATAACATAATAGCAATTTTGTGACATTTCAATATGAATTATCGCCAGTTCTCGGCTGTTTTTCAGGAATTGACTTATTTATTAGTTCGGGTTATATAGATAACGAGTAAATTAAAGCAAAAACAATCAAACGTTTAATGGCTATTCTAGACTTTTGATTGAGTTATCTGTTTAAAGGGGAAATAAAAAAGTGTGTCACATTTAAGGGAGATGCTATTTCTCGCACAATGCAAAGGAAAGATAAAGCGGCCTTTACACGCAAATTTTACATAGCTAAACTACAAGTTCTTTTTAATGTAACATGCTTGCCTTTCTGATCAATTTAAGAGAACCAGCCGTCAATGTCAATCTCAAACCTTATTACGCAATTTGGTAACAAACTCACGGAGTTCGATCGACTAGGCGGTTAATAAACAGTGTAAAAAAGCATTGCAAGTTAATAATCTGTTTCAAATCAAATGGTGAATACACATTGATAATTGTGTAACACTCCATTGAAACCTCGCACGTACGTTCTCCAGATGTGGCCTATGAGATAATTACCAAATATACTAATAGAAATGAATTAGCAACATATGAAGCGCAGTAGATGAAAAAAACTTCAGCTTGATTTATGCTAGCAGAAAAGCATGCTCAGGCATTAGACCTCAAATGAAGATAACAAACAAAAATGATTAGTTCTTTAACTATTTCATACACTTTCCTCGTTTTAATGTTCTGTTTTTTGCGTTAACTAAAAAAAGATATATTCATTTGTAAATACTTGGGGAAAGAGTGAGAAATAATCGGTTCGTGTATCTAATAAAATGTATTTTTATTTTTGACCATTGGATTGGTACTATGAACAAACTTGTGCTGAAATAATGCTTTTTTATATTAGTATTTAATGTCAGGAATGGCTTAAAAGCATCAATTTGTTGCACGACAGAATCTTCGTGGTTGACACATGCTAGCAACCACGAATTGCTCGATTATCCTACAGACGACTCGCCCTCAAAGTCTCAATTCTTTACAACAGGTCCATAGATGTTGCAGTAAATCCAATTCGGCTGCCCAAATCTCATGACGAGGACAAGACAGATAAATAACATCTTTAGCAATAGGATTTAAAGACTAAAGTGATAAAAAATCGTGTGTATATAGCCTCGTCATGTAATTATTCACAAAACAATTCTCAAAAACGGCGTATACAAGTAAAAGCAAACAAATATAATTTTGGCCAGAAAACCAAAAGTTCAGATGTAAGAAACATAACAAATAATATTTACGGAACTCTACCCCATCCTACCTCCCTCCCTCCAAAATATATGGTAATATGACGTTTGATTTGGTGATTTGAACAAAATTAATTTGATTCAAAGAACCTAAAAATAAATCTAATTAGATTAGTGAGAAGGAGAAAGTAAGGTAAGGTAAGGTAAATCGGCAGAATCGGAAGTAGAAGTGTCTGTCGATAAAACGACTCCGCAGTTCTATTAACAACGGTAGCATGTTGTTTGTAAAAAGAAACGGAATCGACGTCGCTTATTTAAATACAATGGGGATATCGCATAAAAGAGATTCGGATAAAATTAATCGGCTTCTAAGTTTATCTTTCGAATAGTTAAGTTTAAAAAGGAATATATCATTATGCATAAGTGGCAGTTGACAGGTTTTAGATTGCGAGTAGACTTAACAATTAAAAACAAAAACAAATGCTATCACTTAAATGATACATGCTAGTCAAACAAGGGAAGCTGGACTTTAACTAAACTGGTAAAAAAAATGACAATCGAAACGAACATGAAGAAAAGAAGCATTTGGAATAAATTTGGTGAAAGCGATTCTGTTTTGAAGTATTTTGCGAGTAAAAACTTACTGCTGCAGCCCAAATGAAGTCGACATGGCCAAGAGAGTCATTGTCCTTGTCGAAAATAAAAGATTTACACGCCTCTAATGCTGTACACATTTAAATAAATATGGTGAAAATGAAATCGAAGAATTAATTAAATTTATATATTTAACAGACTAAAGAAGAAACAAAACGGAACACATTCAAATCAGCTCATTGATAAATTTATGCTAAATATAAAATTTTTGTATACATTTTATTTTTATATAGATGGCATATTTTTTAGAAAAAATCATTAAATAATTGAGAGTATTTGGCCAATTTATGTTATGAATACTTAGGTATAGATGTTCCGTGTTTCCATTTGATTAATTCTCGCCGTATAACAAAATGATGCTCGAGATCTGATAACTATTCTATCGATAAATTAAGTTTTGGCCAGATTTCGCGTTTACGGCTATTTTATCTAAGTATGTCCTTTTTCCTTAGATTGTCTGCCACAACGCACAGTTATTGATTTTTTGTGCTATGAGTAACAACGTTAGATGATTAGATTAGAGTACTTATACACAATAAACATACTTTAAATCATCAGTGATACTCAAGGAAATTGATATTATTTATTAATAAATATAATTTATAACAATATTCACAGGCAACACGTTCTGGATTACTTGCTTCTTTCCGTTTATCAAATAATTATATCAGCCTATGCCATTGTTGAATAAAGTGTGAGACACAGACTAGACGCGAAGTAGCGAAGCACATATGAATAGTATTTATTGATAAATATCATTTCACAATTATGCAAACCAAACCGGTTTGTTCTTGTAGTGACATTGCCATGGGGCTTTCCAAGCCTCATGCGAAACAACGTTTGGTTATCTCTGCAACTGGAATATTCTGAACTAATACATATTCATGTTTTATGCACCATTTTTTTAAACGGTTTCTTATTATTTATTAATTATTTAATTAATTATTCGTGTTTATAATGAAAACCTATGCTTATTTATAAAGCACAACGCCCGATAAATTATAAATGATAAGCTTCCTGCACTCGAACAATCCAATGTTGTTTATTTATGCACATGCAATAGCTGCTCACTGCACAGTTTAGATAGGACGCGCTGATTATTAAAGACTAAAATCTGTGTGCAAAGCGATTTTACGCAATAACCAAACACATCGTTTATAAAACATCTGTTTCAAACCAGGCATATTCCTATGTGTTGTTTCAGAGCAAGGAAAGGTGATACAATTCTTTAAATCAAGTTTGCTAGATTGAAGTAAACACCAATCATCGAACAACTGCCAGTCGCACGCACTGACGCGTTTCAACCTTCCATGATCATCATCAGAGTAGGATTGCAAACTGATTAGCGAGGATCAAACCGCATTGCACATATATGGCAAGCAAAACTAAATATGCAGCTCTCACTCCCGAGGTCTCGCATACATTGTACATGCCTGGAAATGTCGCCTGCATAATTTCTATGCAGTCACGAACATTAAATATTTACAGCTTTCGCCCCACACACATATATAGGCAATACAATTAAACAATAATTGATTGCGCGGGTGGTGGTAAAAATTCTTTAAATCAAATTTGCAAGCTTGAAGTAAACACCGATGCCATTGTATTTAACCAGACTTCAAACAACATAACAGAACTACGGCCAGGAGCACGCACCGACGGGTTTCGACCGTCCATGATCATCATCAGAGTACGACGGCAAAATGACTAGCGAGGATCAAACCGGTCTGACTGGCTGGATATGGAAGCTGTTTCCAGGTATAACGACACATTTAATGCTTAATCCTAATGAAACTTGAAAAATGTGAAATAGCAGTGCATTTCGCAAAATGCCGACTCAACATAATATGCCCTGTTGTTTAGTGATATACACTTGATAACATAGATGGATATGAATAAGATTAGTTGTCTGACAACACGTGGTAAATTAAAGTCTTCTACGAATTTTGTCAAAAAACACTAAAACATAGCTAAAAAACAGAGATCAATCTAAATTTAACGATAGATAAAAGCACAAAAACTTTGATTTTACAACGTATGATGCTGATCTTTGAATACAATTATGGGAAAAATGAATGTAACATATGGCATTAAGCAGCAACAAGTTCAACTAAACTGTTACTTATCCAAGAGTTGCTGAATCGAGAAAGATCATTGTTAAAGTTATCCTAAAATCAAAATTTAATGTACAGACAACGTGCGCGAGGTATAAAGCTGACTTACCAGCCTGTTTTTCGGGATTGTTGGCCAAATTGGTTACTAGATTGTTGGCAATACGAGCCGTAACGTCAAATTCAAGGTTATCTTCATTCTCGGCGTCGTTCTCCTTAGTTCCGTCCTTCAGACTTCCATCCTCTTTTAATATGTCATGTTGGCTACTGTGCTTTTCGTTATTATTGGATTCATTTGCCGAAGACTTCTGTTAAAAATGAAACAAAGGAGAAACATGTAAATGGTCGTAATGAAGGTGTGTATACTGCATTTTCTACCTCAGCTGAGTTCGAAGTGGGGATTAATTTATTAACAAAATATCTTCTTTCTCTTTGGCTAGTAGCATGTACAACACAAAACGATTTTAAGGTCTATTGACAAAAAATATTTTATTTAAAAGAAGATTTTATCTTAAAAAGACATAAATTGTCGCGGTACAGAGTTGAAAATAGAAAATGGGAACAATTCTGTAAGTCAAAATTCCATTTCATTCACTTCAAGCATACATCCTGAAAGTACCTACTGTATTAAAAAATAGTTCTATTGCCGATATAGCACCAGTCATATAAGGGATCGCCAAACCTTTCAGAATAAATGGCCCTTTCATAATGATTCATTTTCAATGGAATAGAGAATCCGAAAGGTATGCACGAGCTCTTTGCTGCAATCCGGAGGGTGAAAACCAGTAAAAATGAGTGTAAGAATATCATTATGGCACCCATCCACAAAAATGTGGGAATAGCACCACTGATAACTATGGTGGTATCAATTTCATCTGTATTGCATCAAAGGTGGCCATTGGCATTATCCTCAGAATGATTTACAAAGAGCGAGAGAAACGAACAAAGCCCACCTTAGCAGGAAAGGCAATTCATCTAGTGTTAGATACTGTTTGTGGCGGAAAACTAATACGTAGGCAATTATTTATTAGGTGTTGCGCACCTAGTAATAAATTAGTTCAATTATAACCAGAAGGATCAGCCAAAGACAGCATGAACACAAAGTATAATCTCCAGCCCATTCGTTTCGTGTTTACTGGCGACTCATCAGTAGGAGGTAGTATTAAATATTTACCCACTATATGGTTTGGGTGTGAGGGAATGTGGGAAAATAGGACTGCACCTTTATATGAATGGAAACCGCAGTAGTGAAGCTAATATCATATAAAGTCTTGACAATGCGACTTCAACTCTAACTCTCTCTCTCTCTCTCTCTATATATATATATATATATATATATATATAAGATATATATATATATATATATATATATATATACACCGAGTCTGTGAAGGACACCAACATTATGGCTATTGTGTCAGTACCCGATACCAACATTATACTACTGAAAAGGTACATGGTATTAAAACTATGGTTGCCCAGTCCTAACATGGTACCAACATGATGGATTTCAGTGTATGACTCATAAGTAGAAGCCGGTATTACGCCCTTTACCCACTATATGTTTAGGTGAGGAATGTGTGATAATAGGACAGTACAATCTCCTATGCGAATTTGTAAACCTGCAGTAGTGAGATAACACCAACTAAAGTCTTGACAATGTGACTTCAACGCTAAGCCTCATCATCATCATCATCATGTCCAGCCACACAAAAGTCAAGTGACTAATGTTTCACTGCCATATAACCATAAGGAGTGAAAAAAAGTATATAAGTGAATTTAGACAAATTATTATTGAGATTTACGAGAGAGAGAGAGGGGTAGAGAGAGAAGGAATACCTTGCTACTATGAGTAAATTTATCAGGATAACTCACAAAAATGAGGCAAACTAAACCTCTCCACAACACCATTATGGCCAAGTTAGCATTCGGGCATTGCAAAATCAGCAATACAGCTTCCTTAAAGTTGTACTTGTCATGGTTATATGTGGACTGTAAAAGAACACTAGGTCGCCCATTCCTAGTGATGGTTTTTATTCTGAGTTTTCCTTCTCCTAGATAGTCTGCCAACCTAGGCTGATGAGCACTATCTGCCCAGATGCCAGTGGCCAGAGTTTCCTTCAGCAGCCGAAACTTGCCCTTCACGTCTGGAACGCTTGCTCTCATTCCGTCACTGCACATTTAACAAAAAGTTAAAGTGCAGTTAGACCAAACTCGAGGCTTCACATGAAACGTGATGATGGCTGTCCCTTTATGGCTCGGCAAGGTTCATGCTACCAATCTCGGTTCGACTAGCTTGAGCCCGCCGGTGGTCCAGCCGGAATTTCTATGGCTACGAGCCTCTATGTCTACGGGCCTAAGCTAAGCCTCTCTATATAATATATATACCAAGTCTGTGAAGGGAGTAATACCGGATCCTACTGATGAGTCGCCAGTAAGCACGAAACGAATGTGCACGACATTATAATTTCCGTTCCTTCTGTCTTTGGTCTATCCTTTTGGTCAAAACTGAACTAATTTGTTACTAGATGCGCAACACCTAATGCATTATTGCGCGGACGGTAATAAAAATTATTTAAATCAAAGTTGGGTTCTATATGTAAGCACGTCTCATTATATTCATACATGTGACATTATAAACTAATCATAGTGTGATGTAGAAAAGTAAATTCATCCATTGGACCGATTTCATCCTTATTGGGAACTTTACGTACTTTCCAGTACGCCCTGCCCGTGGTAAGTTCTGGAAAGTACGAGGAGTTCCCAATAAGGATGAAATCGGTCCAAACAAAGGTTAGGTAATAGTGAAATATTCTGTCACATACAACGTTTCATTTAAACAAACGATAAAAAATCCTGCAAATATACAAACCATCAATGAGTCTTTTGAGCAAGCAATCAAACTGAAGTTTACATAACATTCATATTTCATCTTTTATTTAAATTCAATTGCAAGAACGACTATAATTTTTGTAACACGACTTCAAATTCTCTCCTCAACATAAATTACCCAAACGATATGCTATTTGCGTGTACAAACGTTCAATTTATCCCCGAAAGGAATTTTCGACAGCTTAATGGTGCAGTTATTCGAAGCTACATAGCATTTCGAGCAGTAAAGCCTGAATAATATGATTGCCAGTGCATATTTGAGAAAATGTTTGTGGATAGTTTACTGTTGTTCATCCCAGAAATAGTAGATACAACTTAAAATCTAAAACAAACAAACGAAGTCGATCAAAACATCAAATTCAACTTCGAGATAAAGGCATCACAGTTAAACAAATGAGCAAACAACTCATTCGAGAAAAACATCTATCTGATACTAGCAATAAACAAAAATCTACATTTATAAGAGAATAAACCCACTAAAACAGTAGAGCGCCGATATACTTCAAAAGCCTAAAAAACGTAGCAAACCGAGTCAGGAAGTTCGGCTCTGAACACCAGATCGAGAAGGATCTATTTAATAGCAAGATAATGGTATCCGACCAACAGATAGCCGACCTACCATCATGAGATTACAGCAATCCATCGGAGTTACTTTGGTGGCTTGGCGAGCAGGATATGAAATCGGCCTTCAAAAAAAGTATCTCAACCAGCACTATCGGCATTCCATAACACGGTCCAATAATGAAGGAAAGAGTTTAACAAATCGGCATGAGACTACGTCTGATTCGAGTTGCAGAAGATAATAAAGCGTAAGTCTACCGAAATTTCCAATATATAGAGGCGACCGTCTAGCCTCAATAACTGCCCGTGGGCTTAACTGAATTACAAAGGCGAACTTATCTTATGCAGAACTTACAGAATCATGAAGCTGGATACTAAAGATTAAAATAAAAAATCTCTCCAAAGCCCTAATATTTTACAAATGGACATGTATTTTAGGTGGGAATATACTAAAGTGAGAAAAGCACCTGATCAACAGAATGCACTAACGTAAATCTTAGAAATTAATGAAGGAAAATCCATGAACGCTTTGGAAATCAGCAATTTTTTAGTATATTTAAACAACTAATTTTCTGTATCAAACCTGCATAACGTAAAGTTTGAAAAGCATTACACAAATAAAGCGTTATTTATATACATCATCAAGCACGCAGAGCGCATAAATAAGGTTTCTCAAAACCGATACTTTATTCGACTGGGCACGAATGACTAATACCGGCAAGAATATTCTAGCATTTAGAAAAGTCATATTCTTCGCTTGATCATCATTAACAAACAAATAGGACGGTACCGTTCTATTTTTTCACATTCCTCATCCAAATATATAGTGGGTAAAGGGCGTAATACCGGCTCCTACTGATGTGTCGCCAGTAAGCACGAAACAAATGTGCACGAGATTATACTTTCTGTTCATGCAGTCTTTCGTTTAGCATTCTGGTCGTAATTGGACTAATTTGTTACTAGGTTCGCAACACCTAATACATAGTTGCATATATATTATTTCTCCGCCACAAACATTATCTTATCATTCAACCGGGCTGACAACAAATTTAAGTAGAAGTATCTGTACAAATGACATCATTTTCATCATTAAGACCAACTAAATCCGCAAAAAATAGAAAAGCAATTATACTGCTATCTGCACACTCTGGGTTTTTAGAGATGTGACAACAGAACTCATTAAAAATGTCAAAATGACAAACAACATACGAAGAAAAGGCATTCATACATGCAAAAGCAAGAGCCTGGAGAAAGCAGAAAAATGGTGAATTACCTAGATATCCATTGACAATCACTACCATTCGCAAACAGACACACTAAACAACTCGCAAACATGCAAATACACAGAAGGCAATATTTAATTTACCATAAAAGATCGTACAACTGCTGTAAACAGATATAAATAGATCTAAGGATCAGACGCGTTCCTCCTCAGTCAGTAAATTGATTTCCTAAAATCTAAAATAAGCCTACTTTCGACTGTCCAACGGGTTTCTTTCGAAAAATATATTAAATTTACTCAAAAACATAAAAATAAGTATATATTTACGCGTTCATCTAAATGAACGCATCATTTTTAGCCCTATGAATCCTTGGTTGTGGAGAACTAAGATAAATGTTTTTGTGTATTAGGTGTTGCGCACCTTGTAACAAATTAGTTCAAAATAGGACCAGAATGATATTCCAAAGTCGGCATGAACACATGAGGTTCGTGCAAATTGACGACTCATCATTAGGAGCCTGTACTACTTTTTATACCAACTATAGATTTTGTTACGAAATATGGGACAGATGGACGGCGATATCTACCATTAATTTATGTGATCCGGTGTTTCCAATGGCATATGTCTGCTCAAGCATATAGTATTTCAGGTAAATTGTATTCTAACATAAGCGAGTATTGCTTATATGATAATTAAGAACATTAATTATCGAAAAACCTATTAGAAAATTTCCTGACGAATTTTTCGTTAGAATCGTATTAACACTTCATAGTATTGCTTATATGATAATTAAGAACATTAATTATCGAAAAACCTATTAGAAAATTTCCTGACGAATTTTTCGTTAGAATCGTATGAACACTTCATAGTTTGAAAGTAAAATTGTCGGTAAAGTCTAGGACTATCACAAAGGAATCAAAACACGAGAAAAGATGCCGGAATATTCTGAATGGAAGGCCAAACAAAGAGAAAAGATTTAAAATAATTACAGTTTATACTAAAATTTTATAACGACTGAGCTAAAGCAACAACGGTTAAATATACTTAGTTACGTTTAAAAACAAATAAGATATTTTTTATTCATAATATGGATAGGATGAACGCATTTTAAAAACGCGGGAAACCCTTTTTTTAAATACAAAAATTTCAGTATAGAAACTAGTAAAAACTATGCAATATGTGATACAATTAAAAAATCATTGATTGCGCAGGTGGTAGTAACAATTCTTTAAATCAAGTTTGCGAGCTTTAAGTAAACACCAATCTCATTTTATTTAACCAGTCGTCGAACAACATAGCAATACTACCGTCAGTCACACGTAGTACGTGTGACTAACAGCAGTTATTTTATGCTGTCGGATGATTTGTTAAATACAATGGGATCGGTGTTTACTTCAAGCTCTGCAATACGTAGCAAAAATGCAATATTTACAAAAAATTAAAAAAAATTGATTATTCTAAAAGCTACTTGAAGAGAGAATAATTTCCAAGTACAAGTACTTATTTTAAATGCTGAAAACACTACAAGATAATTAACGTTAATGATTTATAGGATTTAGAAACGCTAAGCATTATTCACTGGGCAATAAAACTCATTCACTTCACATATTCAATATACCAGCCAAACTTTCTGAGGAACGAATACAGTTTAA
Source organism: Eudiplozoon nipponicum (assembly GCA_029291075.1). Lineage (NCBI taxonomy): Eukaryota > Metazoa > Platyhelminthes > Monogenea > Mazocraeidea > Diplozoidae > Eudiplozoon > Eudiplozoon nipponicum. The sequence goes on from JAQBSW010003560.1 coordinate 77,993, forward strand.
CAGAAGATCATGCAAACAGTTAGGCTACTTTGTTTCTGAATATACTGCTGTATAAAAATCAAATAGAAACATCAAGCTATTTATGAAGTAAATAAAATTGAAAATTTAACTAAGATATACTGTTTTACAACTGGATTGGTGCTTATCTCTAGACAACAAACTGAAGTCAAATAATTCTTATAAGTACGCGTATTATAGATTTGCTAGATTCTTTAAAATAGCAATGTCGAGAAAGTGGCACTAGTTTAGGTTTAATAATGTATATGTGTAGTGCAGCTGACAAAACGCTAAAGCACAATATATGTAATAATAATAATGAGGGTGAGGGCTGAAAATTCGCTTTACAGAACCTGGTGCACACGACATACGGTTTGAAGCCGTCAATCAGTTTTTGTTGTGCTCTGATGACAGGTGTTAATATCAAGATCACAACCTTGATTATATTAAGATTTTAGAATATGTTACCATCATTTGAACTCACCACTTCCTTCGTCATTTCGGTAGATTGTTTTCCTTTAACTACATCACTTTTTGTGACGCTTTCGTCAATGACAATCGCTTGTCTTGACTTTAAAGAGAACTTTGGCGGAGTGTAATTCTCAAAGGCCTCTTTGAGGTAGTCAATACGTCGCTAATTTAAAGTAACAGCAAAGTACACCGAGCAAAAAAAGAAAATAAGAAAAAATTCTCAAAAAAACAAAAGTGAATAGATATCTAGATAGCAGGATTTTTAAACGTTGATGACGAAATTACACTAGTCATATTTAACATGTAAAACAATTTAGGATTAATAGATTTTATAACTCAAAAATAAGAAAAAAATAAAGAAATTGGATATATGAAGTTAAGATTATATTTATAATTTATTGCCGTTAATAACCATTATACAGTCTTCAAAATCGTACGAATTATGTACAAATTAGACCAATAGAATGTAGATTGTACAAGAAGCATGGAGAAAAGAGCTAACCTAAAATATTTTGGTTAAACAAAAGTAAATAAAACAAAAATTAATCAATTACATAATCACACAGTCGTTTATTGCACGGACAGCGATAACTATTTAAAGCAACTGTGTGGTATGATATAAACACCAATTCCGTAACATACAGTTGTAAGTATACGCTAAACATTTTATAAGTTATCAAATGTAATTCATCCAGTATACCGAGTTCGTACTGGTTTGTAACTCTTTAATCGCTGTCCAGAATTTTCCGCGAACTGAGCTCAATTCTGGGCACGTCTGCTACGGAGTTTGTGACTCTGACCACTGAGCCACTCTGCCGCATGGTAACAAATTATCAGTCATACATTAATGCATATTTCTAGTTATCCTATATTTTATGCGGAGCCTATACGGCATCTCTTTAGACGTAAAGTTCCAACTAGCCACCTCAAATCTGTTACTGTAGAACAAAAACCACACAGTCTGGTATCTAAATGAAAATTTATATAGTTAACCAAACATTCATCTCGCGGGAGGTGATGATATAACCACCAATAACATTATACATAAATTTGTCAGCATAAACTAAGCATTATATATGTTAGCAAATGCAATTCGTCCCGTGAACCGGTTTCGTCCTTGGTAATAACCATTCAAGTACTTCCCATAAATTTGCTGCAGACAAGAATCAAAATTAAAAAAAATTTTCAAATAAAAAACTCTAATAGTAAAATCAGATATCCATCAGCGATAGTCAAGAAACTTTAAATAGAAGTTGATAACTATAGAAAATAGTACCTTTCACTTAAGCAGTATTTTTCTGTATTAAAAGCGAACGTACATACAAAGATATATATATATATATATATATATATATATCTTTCTATATATATCTAACTGCTCATATAAATATATATATATATATATAAACTGAATTTAGGTCACTCACGCGGCACATTTCAGCGACGCCTTGAGTGAACTTACCAGTGGAAATAAAGGATACTCGACCAATATAAACCGAATTTTTGTAAGGAAAACGTTACACAAGGAAAATGCCAGCGCGTAAGATACACCAAAATGCGAAGTTATCTGTAAAACATCCATCCCACAAAATATTTCTTTTAATATAACCAAGGTTTCGATCTTGATATAAACACCTGACCCATTAATTACATACATTTGTCAGTATCAACTAAGAATTACCTTTTCTAAACTATACAACTCTTAGTTTATACTTACAAATGTATGTATTAATTGGGTCAGGTGTTTATATCTAGATCGCAACCTTGATTATAGTAATTTTTATCACCGACCACACAACCAATGTTCGTTTAATAGATTTGAACATTTTGGATTTTTTGCTTAAAAATTGGATGGGTGAATCAAGTGTAATATGCAGTTGGAACAAAGCTAATATATTTGAATATCACGGCGTTTTTAATGTGTGGTGTATTAGAGAGAATTTGGAATTGTTCGATTGACAGTACGTAAGAAATTAATAGTGCTTATACTACCCTAACAGAATGACCACAGCTAATACATCAGATCCTAGCGTACAAATAGTAAAGGTTTTATTATTTCGAAATTTTGAACTATTTTAGTCTAACGTGTCTTTATTGACCTGCTTGATATGAGAAGCGTTAATAGTGCTGAAGTGACAGCAGTGTGGCCTAATGAGTTATAAAGGTACATCATCACATTGACAGTAAGTTCCAGCCCTCAGTGATGAAAACGAAATCTAGCTTAGGCTAAATGACAGTTCATAACTAGTCAGTCAAGTACTGCATTTTCCTTAACACTGGATATAAAAGCTACACAATATTAAACGAATATTGGTTGCGCGGGTGGTGATAAAAGTTATTTAAATCAAGGTTGCGATCTTGATATAAACACCTGATCAATTATTTACACGCTTTTGTCAGCATAAAATAAGAATTATATAGTGTAGAAAAGGAAATTCATCCAGTAGACCGGTTTCGTCTTTATTGGGAACTCATCACGTACTGTCCAGAATTTTCCTAGGTTCGAGCCTTGTTTGCGGCAAATTCTGTATAGTAAATAATGAGTTTCAAATCGAGCACATTCGCATTAAGAAGTGATGAGAAGCGCTTTTACTATGTGCTAGACTTAAAGGGAAGAAAGCAATGGCCATATTTATACTAGAATAAACGCAAAATTGCATAAGACGGAAAATGACACATGTCCAGACCGTAATGGTTCATATTTTGAGAATTTATTTATTTCTAGGTGATGATGGAAAAACTAACTAACGAATCTGTATCCGTAAAG
>JAQBSW010003561.1:0-81218 GCA_029291075.1 Eudiplozoon nipponicum
ATATATATATATATATATATATATATATATATATATATTTATAAAATTCCGATCAGGTAAAAAGTAAATCATTAAAATATATAAGAAAATTCTAGGTGTAGAAGTTTCCTAGAGGTGAGATCAGACGGGAAATCTTGAAAATCTAAAAATAAACACAAAAATAAAACCCGATCTCAGTTCAAAAGTACAGAATTATAGTAATCCACGAGCAGGACCATTCAGGTTGTTGCGTTTAGCCAGATAATCTCTTGTGAATATCAAGTATATTCTAATTCCGATAAGGTGCTATACAGGCTTTAAGTCAGACTAATTATTGTTTTTAGCCGGGAACGCCTTGTAAAAATGCAAGTGATCAATTTTGTTTCTCTTCATAACATGTAAAATTGCTTTTAGTATTTAAAACCATTTATATAATTAAACGAACATTGGTTGCGCGGGTGGTGATAACAAGTATTATAATACCATTATTAATACCATGTTCGTTTTTGTATGAAAACTGGCAAAACAAGCAGTTTCTACAGTTCAGGCGAAGCCACAATGTATACTTATTTGGTTTTTGATTTATGACCTCCTAATCAGTCGTGACTACTAATTACGAGGTCTTGTATCCTAGGAGATGAATTCGGTGTTCATAGCCACAATGGCTGCAACCATTCAATTAGCTTGATAAGTCGTTAATATATTTGGTTTATGTAATGTAAGGTGTATTTCAGTAAGGGACTGTGTCTAAATGTCAGCTATTTAATGCATATGAAACAGCTCGTGAAACACAATATAATGCCCAACTGGATCGCCATCAACTAATTGGTTACATAATCTTGAATTAAGCACGTGGAGCTGTTAAAAAATTGTATAAATTTATGAACAAATTCTTGCAATCTGCTCATGGCAGGAATCAGTCTTCTTGCGTTGTCTATTTGGCAGTATTCGTCGGCATAATTTGTTGACTGCTATAATCCTTATCGCCTTATTTCGCCTACAATATCTCCTCAATGTAACAATCTGTTTGATGTCAGAGTTTTCTTTTTTCACATTAGTTATTTCACTCTTAACTAATTGGCGGATACTTGTAACATTACGGAAAGTATGCTTCATTGGTAATTCGTTTGTTTAGTCGGCTGTAGGTGTGCGACAATTGAAGCAATCTATCGTATAACCGATCATTGCATTCAAGAGAACATGAATGTTTGACAGAGAGACAATTTTACCATCAGCATTTATGCAGGAATAAATAAATTATTGATTCTACTTCGCGCACGGGAATCACCAGTAAACCAAAATCTATTTGCTCCTTTATATTAGAGCAAGTCATTGCCAAATTCAATTTCAAGAAATTAAGCTTTACTACTATTGCATTTCTTCGGTGCCAAGAAAGCGTCATTACGTGAATAAATCATTATGTATTATTGAGTCTAAGCACATAAATACGACCAATGATGAAGTTTACCATCGGTTCTAAGTGGGGCATTTAAAATGAACATAGCATAGCGTTAGAGTGAACGCTGCGTCTCTATTTCTCAACAAATTTTAATCGAACTCTTTCGATAAATTTTGTTAGAGACTGTTCGAAGTTCGAGTGTATTTACCTCTCCCTCTGGGTTATATTTTATGTTTTGGCTCTTGAACGTCGATTGCAAAATTGTTTATGAAGCTATTTCAAGCAATTGGCTGTGATGTTGCCGTAAATTTGGTTTTTAGCTGAGCAGCCGTCCTGAATGCCCATAACAATTGCTAAAATAGCGTACATGTTAAAATAGCGTATCTCTAAAGAAAACCGAAATGCCACACAAAATTACACGTGTTCATTGATGCAATAAGAATGATACTTTTTTCAATTTATGAAACTAACGAGATCATACACAAAATTTTGAAAATATCACGAATACTGTTCAATTTACATTACCACCATAATTCGTTACTGGTTTTTATGCATTCTATTTTAAGCGACCATTCTTGGAAGTATTTTGTGATCTAATACGCCTGATGAACAGCTTCACGAAAGTAGACGAAGACAGTGCTGCAAAAGGTGTACATGGGGATATAACAACTGTGCCACAATTTGCGTCGTCAATTGTTCGTCTGAAATCTTGGCTGTTGAACGCCGGACACCAAGATGAATACACAATGGGTCCAACTTACACTCAGGTACAAGCAACAACAAAGAAGCACAGACAAAGGGAGACCGCTGTTCAGGATAGTCGTCGAAAAAGATCGGATAACAGGAAAGGCCAGCCATCCGGTTCGAATAGTGAATCGGTAAAAGGCCATAATCAATTTAAAAGTGAACAATCGCCGTCAGGAGATGTATGCAATCGCGAAATGTTGTCTTTGCAGACAAGACAGGGCAGAAAACCAGTGCGAAATTTGATTAATAACAATCTGAAAAGTAAAACAGTACCAAGACCAAATAGCTATCAACGTATCTCTTCTCAACAGCGTCTGATTGACACGTCGTTAAACGATCTTCAGCCGAACGACATGTTGCTGTCACAGCCAGTTGGGACGCTCACTCGTCAGCAATCAAGTGGCGGCGCACTTTCCACATACACACATGGCACCAGTGCGCCTGGACAAAATGAATGGCATCTTCTAGCACCGTCAGACCAGTACCTTGACAACCAGAGTATCCTTGTCAAGGCACAACGTAATTATATGCCTGCACTAGCTAGTTTGTCACATCTACCCCAGACATCTTTCGCTCCAAATACTTATCAACAGAACACGGGAAACGACAACAGTATGTGTCTTCAAACACAAATGGGTGTCTGCATTTGCCCCGAAAACGCTAATCCACATTGGCACAGCTAAACAATGATGAACGCAATGCGAAACACGGACTAATATATATATATATATATATATATATATATATATATATATATATATATATACCTAAAATTTCTTTAAATTAAATTCAACGTATGGAAAATTGCATAATAAATGGTATAACGAATTTTGATTTGCAGTTTATCATTATTTAATAGGGAATGATTGTTAGTTGCTTATCTAGCATTTGACAAATTTTCTTATTTTCCCTTTGTAAATTCATTCACTATTTCTTTCTTCTATTGTTTAATACAGGTGAACTTTATAATACTAAATTAATTGATATAGAATTTGTTCAAAACAAAAATGAGGATTTATCTGTTTTGTACCCAATAATGGTAGTAATAAGAACAAATAAATCCCTAGTAATTTTGATTAACAGATAAATAATTTTCACGTTTCGGTTAAAACTGAATAAAAATCTTAAATTTTTTAAATTAAAAAACGAATTTAAAATAATATTTGCAAATGCCAATAACCTTCTACAAAAATTTGATTAAGCTTGCACGGTTGTCTATGGAATTATGTAGTTCTTCCATTTTATAAAATAAATTGTTAATGGTTCATAAATATTGATGTGAAGCATTTTTTATCGACCATAATGGAAACTGCTACTTCAAATCGATAAGATTCGTAAGAAAGTTGTACGTCAAGCATGAGTATGAAACTTTGAATTTTACGACTGAATTTTTGTCAGTTTAATTAAATTCTACTTATAACTTATCAAGTTTATCTAAAATTACTTGATCTGTTAGCAGTTCGAATGCAGTTAAAATGCTAAAATGTACATACGCATAAATAAAAAAGTTAAAAAAAATATATCCATTAGAAGGAAATACTAAGCAAATTTATAATTTATCAAAATTTTGTGCGTATCTTTTGGCGAATGATAAATATTTGATATATATTAAGATAATGGAATCCACCCTGTTTAGTTAAATTTAATATCACGCCCACAGGGGGCGCAATTTTATTATTATTTTGAGAGATCGGAGATGGAAAATTGTATCAGTTGTTCGAATGCGATACCGAATAGATCCAATATGACTCAGCCACAAGAAGTTGGTAGCGACATGAAATTGAATTAAATATGGGGATTCGGTTTCTTAGGAGGTGAGGTGATTTTTTTCGGGCAATATATTTCTGTGGCAATTCTGGCTATTACTGAGTAATAATCTACATGAATATAAACCAATGAAGCAGATAAATTACATTGGTAATATTGAGCAATATTTATTATATATACTGAAGCCGCGTAAATTTTTATAATAAAGAATAATTGGTGAGTTTACTGTATACTATTTATTGGTATAAACCAAAGAATGTAAAATCAAGCAAATGCAATCCATCGACAATACCGGTTTCATCAATATTTGATGATCATATGCACACATATTACAATATATATATATATATATATATATATATATATATATATATATATATATATGAGTATATCCCATTTTCAAGAATCAAGAACAAACAACGTACTCCATGGAATAACATTTATTAATAAATCTTATTTCTACCAGTATCTACAGCCATTGTTCTGGATTCGTTAGTATATTCGTTCATCCAATCCCACTGTACATTTGTCGTAACCAATCTCCTCTTCGTTATGTTAGCCTTTGTTTTGCGCAATTTAGACCACTACTTTTGCGCAATTTAGACCACTCCTTTTGCGTAACGTCATTTGGTGTGTCATCGCTTTCATTGTAATTGCGTCCGTAATTGATGTATGTGTCGTATTTTGCGAAGCGTTGGCTATTTTTAAAGGCATGTCAGTTATGTCTTTGTTCCAGTCCAATTTAATTTCTTTTTGAATTATTTTCTGCACGTTTAAGCAGGGCTTCAGCTTATTAATTGCAATAGCTTCAAAAGCCAGAAGCATTTTCTCTGTTTTTGCCTTGTAGAGAACTGAAAAATTGTTACTACTAACAGCATGACCTGTGAGTAGTACATGCTCGCAAATTGCTGATTTTTGTGCAGGAGCTGCACCCCTCTTTAATAGTTTTTGAGGGAGATGCTGATTTATTCTAGTTTCGAGCCTCTTTTTTGATCTGCCGATGTACTGAGCGTTGCAGGTACATTGAAATTTGTATACAGACAAAGGTGTTGACGTCACAGAGAGGCTATCTTTTTCATTCGTGCGCATCAGTTTTGTTGTGTTGAACACCACTCTCACCTGTATTGATGGAAACTGTGCTTTTGTCGCTCGAATTACTTTTCGTTTGAAGATTTCCGCTGGAAGATCACCTCCAAAGGGAACACTAAGCGTTACTATCTGGGGAGTTTGATTTTCTTCCAAATTGGCCTCGATTTTGTTGCGTTGCCTCAAGTTGTATTCGATGAACCAGTCCGGATAGCCATTATTTCTCAACGCTTCGCGAAGCAAATTTAGCTCTACTTCAATGTTGTCCGGTGAACAAATCCTGCGTATTCGTGTGCCCAAATTTATTATTAGGTTCCTTTTGTACGCCCTTGGCACACTACTCATATAATGGATATATTGTCCAGTCCAGCTTGATTTCTTGTGAACTGACCTTGAGAGAGTACCTTCTTCATCTCTCGTTATTCCTACATCTAGGAAGGATAAATATCCGTCTTTTTCTTCTTCTATTGTAAACTTGATTGCCTGGTCTACCTTGTTTATGTGATGTAGCAGTGAATTTGTATCTTCATCCTTTTCAACGACCATGAAAGTATCGTCAACGTAGCGCACGTAAAAATGAGCTCCATTGATAAATGGTTTTAAACCAGTTGTTTCTAAATGGTGCATGTATATGTCTGCCAATACTGGTCCAAGAGGACTACCCATACCTATGCCGTCAATTTGTCTGTAGAAGACTCCTTGGAATACGAATTGTACGTTGGATGTGCATAATAGAAGTAGTTCTCTCATGTCGTCCACTTCTATCAGTGTTTCCGCTCCTGATGATCGTATATATTCACATAGGATATTTATAGTTTTATTTACTGGAATGCTAGTAAAGAGTGACTTTATATCGAGGGACACCATTTTCCTCTCTTTCAAATTTAGGTCGCGAATTTTTTCTACGAATTGAAAGCTATCCTGTACAACGTGGTCTATTCTTCCTTTCATGATAGGCTTTATAATCCGGCATAATAGTCTGGCTGCCTTGTGCTGTGGGGAATTTATCATAGATAAAATGGGCCTGAAAGGCGGAAGTCCTTCATTGTTGGTCATTTTGTGAACCTTGGGCAACCCATATAATATCGGTTGCGTTGAACCTACGGGCTTGGCATGTTTGCATTCTGTAATAAAAGCATTTTTGTGCTCGACCTTGGAAATAATTCGGTTTAGAATCTTCGTTATGGAATTTTCTAATTTTGCCGTAGTGTTGCGTTGTACCTCTTCGCGTTTAAATTTTGATTTGTCATTCAGAATTTGTAACATCGCCTGACTATAGTCCGTATAGTTCATTAACACTACGCCTGTCCATTTGTCTGGCTTCATGAGTCTGACTTGTTTGTTTCGTTGTAGCTCATTCAGTTCTTCTAGATGCCTTTTGGTGACCAGTTTATTGCCTTTGAATGTGCGCATATATTGGCCATACGCAATTCGGAGGTCCGATTTAAAGAGCGAGATGTCGTATTTTTCATTTGATTTGTGTTTCGTGGCATCTTCAAAGAAGAAGGGTTTGTTCACCGGACAACATTGAAGTAGAGCTAAATTTGCTTCGCGAAGCGTTGAGAAATAATAGCTATCCCTTCTGGTTCATCGAATACAACTTGAGGCAACGCAACAAAATCGAGGCCAATTTGGAAGAAAATCAAAATCCGCAGATAGTAACGCTTAGTGTTCCATTTGGAGGTGATCTTCCAGCGGAAATCTTCAAACGAAAAGTAATTCGAGCGAAAAAAGCACAGTTTCCATTAATACAGGTGAGAGTGGTGTTCAACACAACAAAACCGATGCGCACGAATGAAAAAGATAGCCTCTCTGTGACGTCAACACCTTTGACTGTATACAAATTTCAATGTACCTGCAACGCTCAGTACATCGGCAGATCAAAAAAGAGGCTCGAAACTAGAATAAATCAGCATCTCCCTCAAAAACTATTAAAGAGGGGTGCAGCTCCTGCACAAAAATCAGCAATTTGCGAACATGTACTACTCACAGGTCATGCTGTTAGTAGTAACAATTTTTCAGTTCTCCACAAGGCAAAAACGGAGAAAATGCTTCTGGCTTTTGAAGCTATTGCAATTAATAAGCTGAAGCCCTGCTTAAACGTGCAGAAAATAATTCAAAAAGAAATTAAATTGGACTGGAACAAAGACATAACCGACATGCCTTTAAAAATAGCCAACGCTTCGCAAAATACGACACATACATCAATTACGGACGCAATTACAATGAAAGCGATGACACACCAAATGACGTTACGCAAAAGGAGTGGTCTAAATTGCGCAAAGCAAAGGCTAGCATAACGAAGAGGAGATTGGTTACAACACATGTACAGTGGGATTGGATGAACGAATATACTAACGAATCCAGAACAATGGCTGTAGATACTGGTAGAAATAATATTTATTAATAAATGTTATTCCATGGAGTACGTTGTTTTGTTCTATTTAAAAAATGGTGAAATTGGGATCTATCAATATATATATATATATATATATATATATATATATATATATATATATATAAGAAAACTAAATATCAAGAAAATTTGGGTATATAATCATTCACAGGAATGATATTTTAATTAAGATTAATTGATGCTTTGGAATTTTATTTTTTCCACTAAGATGAAAGATAGATAAATTTGCAATGATTATCACAATTAAGAATGATTAATTGCGCGGGTACTGGTAAGAATTATTTAAGTCAAGTTTGTATTTAACCATTCATCGAACAACATACCAAATCCTCCATATGTAATTCTTCTTTTCTTTAATATATATATATATATATATATATATATATATATATATAAATATATATATGCATGTGGTTTGGTCCTCATTAGCCAGTTTTCCGTCGTACTTGATGATTATCGTAGAACGTCAAAACGCGTCAGAAAAAATGTAACTGATCTTAGTTTTTCTATGTCGTTTGTTGGGGGTATCGAAACAGATTATTATGAGAGTGATGATAAGCCAAATATTCATAGATTCTGTTCCGTCCGGTAGTTTTTACTAATATTAACAAATCCTTAGCTCCAGTTTATTTATTTTGTGAGCAATTTTTTGTGCTTCGCAACAAGTTAGCGTAAATGTATGTAATTTTTCTTTCAAATAATTTAAAGCATCTTTAACAATATCGCGGAACTGAAAATAAATTATGTACAGTTTAAATTATAATGATAAATTATCCAATTTCACGTGTCTTCTGTTTGAATGCAGCTGGAATTTCTTCTTGATACGGGTCATTGTGATGTTCTGGCAAAAACACAAGACTACGGCTGGACAGCGCTTCATCTCGCTATCTTTCAGTGCAGTTTCTCTGCGGTTCGAGCTCTTCTTTTGCATCAACTGCAGAGCTTCGGCTCGCGTTCCTTTCAATCGAGTAAAAGGCAACAGGCTAGTCTGGCCAAATGTGTGGCAACTTCTCGTCGACTTTTGTGTGAGCGAACAGGACTACCCAATCCAATAGTCAGCAGCAGCAACAACAATAACAACATGAACAATAAAACTACCTTACCTTATCTTCTAAATACACTTCCAAGCGTGAATTCGCCGGCAAACATTGAAAATTCTACCACTTGTAATTCGTCTATGCCCCAATACCTTCCTTCCGACACCCCAACTTATAAAAATTTCCCAAATGTTCAACAAATTAAAACCGGTTTTAGTGAGGAATGTAAGAATAAGCGGGACGAATCGATCGATAGTTCAACTAGTACGAATTCCTCATCAGCAGCCCTGCCTCACGTACAACTTTCTGCAATCAATTCACCCGAAACATTCGTGAAGAACGAGAGCATTTCAAATGACACACCGCCGGAGAAAAGCCTGATTTCTGATGAAAATATCGCAGAAAGTGTAAAATGTCAACAAAGGTTGCAGCTCGACTCAATTGACATCAACGCTAGCAATGAGGAAGGTGAAGAGTTGTCAACAACTGTCTGTTTTCCAGGTGTTGCGCAAAGTCACATTAATGCAGATCCCTCTCCGTCTACTTCATTGTCATTTTCATTATCATCAACCCCATATCGATTGCAAGAAGTGTCTGAAGATGAAGTCTACCGGTCGGGTCTGACACCGCTTCAGCTTGCAATTGTCAATTGGCATCTGAAAAGAAAGCATTTAATAGAATTCAACAAACTAGTTAGGAAGTCTAAAAGAAAAGAACAAAATAGCATTGATCTTCAGACATCGAAGGAAGCGGGCTGTTGTATTGAACAAGAGAGCAAAGGCGACGTGGACAAACTTTGCCCGCATTTATCTGACAATCAAGTGGTTGAATTTGTACATGACGAGGAGGATGTGAGTGATGTTGACTGTTATACTGATGAAGACGACGATCGCCTTATCATGGTTAGATTTCTACTGGAATTGGCCGAGGAGCTGGATACGGAAGATTTGTCTCTTTCGAAACACACGACTGAACGTTGTACAGTTAAATTAGCAGCGCAGCTTGCTGGAATGAGTGCTATTCAACCGTTGAATAGCAATGCTATTCCCAATAAAACAGAGTCATCTGTAGTTGCTCGGCCTGACCCAAATGATCCCAACTGTTATCGGTTTGGAAACACAGTACTTCACGAGGCGGTCCTGTCTAGAAGGTATATCGTTATAATTTATTGTTCATTTCTGGTAATCCCGGCCCGTTTGATACATTCAATTTGAATTTTATAAAAGATTATATAACTTAGTCTATTTTTTTAATTTCTAGGTTTACGAATTTACTTTCTAAAAATCAGACAGAAGGGTTTACATTAATCTAAAATAATATATAAAATTATCGCATTAATAAGAAACTCGTCAAACTAATTAACGCATTTCATGATTTCAACTTCTATTCATTTATTTGGGCCAATTATTGATCAGTTTCTCAATATCTCAATTAAAAGACAACATTTGTTCCAATCATTTAAAAGGACATTTATAATTTCGCAGTTTACAAAATAGGCAGGTGAATAATATGGCCAATAAAATTCACCTAATCAAATATAAGATGACGCACCTAAAATATTGAATAGAAATTTATCGGTCTATAATTTTAAGTAATTCTAGTTAATTTTTATTCGAAAATTACTTCCTTTCTTTTAGTGTATCCAAATACAGCTTATTCATTTGTCCACTGATAGACCCGGTTTAACGCTGGCCATTATTTTCTACAAAACTGTAGCATCACCAACATTAGATATTTTAAAAATAACGTTATTATAGCGTTAACTCTGTTGTCACTTAATCAGTAACCAGCTGGTAATTCAAGGCGCCTCTACTAGTTGGCCATTATACGTACAAGCGACGCAAAGTCAGTCCAGCGCTGTTACAAATGACAGTTAGAAGACTCAAGATAATGTACATTTTTTATTAATTTAAAAAAAATTTCCAGCCGGTCACAAACATCGTGATGTTTACTCCTACTTACAATGAATTTTATTCCACTTCACGGTTCAAAATTAATGTGTTTTTAAAAGCCAATAACACTTATGATGTATTTTCAATGTTAATAGGTATATTCGTATAAAGTAGTCAGGGTTATTTTCTTCTTTACCTTCCAATATTTACCACACATTACGTTGCGTTACTCTGCCAGAATACCAGTTGTTCACAAAAAAGTTTCTCAAAATTCCGTACCAGAGATAAACCTATTTTTTAAATTTGTCAAAGAAAGATCACAAACTTTAATTAAATAATTTCTATTACCGCCTGCTAATTCAATGTTAGTTTAATAAATTGTTTGACTGGCTTAAACGATTGCAGAGTTCAGGTGTATTTATCCGGTTGTCGTCTCTTACGTCGGGTGGTTAGAGCGTAGAAAATAATTAAGTGTGTGAATTATGTGGTATGCGTAATTTAGTGATAGCCCTTCTAAATATGTTTTAATAGTCACTTTCTGTTTTAAAAACCAATAACGAGATTGAGAAAATAAAAAAGTACTATTCAAATGTGTGTTGATTTTATTGCCAAATCTGCTATGATCCCGTTAAATCAACTTTTTATAAGCATAAAAATTTTTAAATTGGAATGGTTGGATTTGATTATTTATATTTTGTTGGCGTTAACTAAACTAAAGACTTATTTCATTATTGGGCATTTATCAGAAGATTCCACAATTGCAGTGGTCATGATTGGAACCCGAGACATTTGGTTTAGGCTCTCGCAAATCAAAGCCGGGCATTGCCTACAATATTTAGTTATCTACGAGCTTTTGGCCTAGTGGTCATACTTTCCTTTAAGATGAGCTACTTGAGTGTCTCTTTTGACCTGAATTTCCAATTAGCCATCCTCGATTTATTGGCTATAAGGCATAGAAAGATAGTTATTTAGACTTAGATCATAGTGCGATATTTTATTACAAATAATTTTACTAATTGTACACAGGTTTATAGAATACATACAACGAAAGTTCTATTAAACTTGCGAGATATTATTTGATAAATACCAATCCTATTGAATCTAGTCTATCGCACCTGTTAATTGACTTAGAGTGGGTCTTATAAGATGCGTTCGTTTATAAAAAGATGAAATCAATAACGCTCCTTTGGTTTTTACCTTTGATATTGTACTGCAGGATACAAAATACCTTGCAATATTGCTCCGTGTTCATTTTGTTTAATCTAGTATGTCCTCAGAGTACGCATTCGTGGCAACTACTAAACTTGGTCCACCTGATTATGTTTTTCTTAATTCAGTTTAACGATAAATTTATAGCAATTAACTTAATCAGTCTAATTAGTTCAGCTGATCTATAGCTCTACTTTGCTTGCGCATATTTTACTATCGTTGATGTGAGTGAATGGCGCCAGTCACTTTTAGACTGGTTACCTTAATCTAAATTCATCCTGATCGTGATTAGTCGGCAGAAAATTTAGCATTAAAATCGATAAAATAAAATGCCCTTATGGAGTAAATTTACACACCTAGTGTTTGCGTTTTAGACGGTATGCTCTAATCTCCGTGGTTCTTTTAACTTATCATTGAAATCTCTATAACGTGTCACATTCCTAACACAAATCGCTGTGTGTAAACTAACTGTCGTAAATACTATAGTTTTAGCTTAAAGTTATAAACGAATCGGTATGCTTTAAAAAATGAATATGAGCAGTTGTTATTCACCAGCGTAAAAGGATTATAACAGTAAATTCGTTTTTAGGTATAGTTTTCGTACGCTTGTTTTGCGTGCAAGGAAATTAAAGTTAACATTAAATTAAGGCTTGCTTTAAAAATACGTGTTCTCTACAAGGCTTCAAGTATACAGTATCGGCGTTTCCTATCTTATCAGAGCAAAACAGCACGGAGAGCTGTCCTGATTTACTTGGCTTATAGTTGAGAGGATGTGACCTTTATCGAAATCCGTTTGATTTGCTCAATCCCTGTTTTTTTTTAAAAAAATGCATACCACACATTTAAATTTATTCACGTAGTCCGGACCACGGATTTAGAGAAAATGTTGCAAGAGATTTGTTTAATTTCGTAAGAAATGCGAAAACTAATAATTCAGTGTTTTGAAAAATGTTATATCTCTTTAAATCGTGTCAAACACGATTCATTTTATCTTTCTTTAATCTTTTTCACTTAATATTTTATACGCCGTTGCATTAGATTTAGCATATTTACACTGAGCGCCAATTACTGTTATGAGCATTGGTTTATATGGGCATAAACACGTGAGGTAGCTGGTAAACATTACTACTATTTCTTCATTGCCCTCTAGCAGTTTGAACTTAGCCATACCAGCGTAGCCTTTGTTAAATCAAGAAATATGATATAAAATCTTGACCATTTATTTATTATTCAACGAGATCTTACGGATTTAAAGCCAGATTTACATAATTTTACACCTGTTCTAAGCAGTTGAAAGAACCTTACTTCAAGCAATACATTGTATATTAAGTTTTTCTTTTTGTCCGTTGCGTTTTATAACTCTTTTAGGTTCAGTATTTTGTGCAATTAAAGCTCTATGTTGTGATTTCAACAGTTTTATTCATTAATAATTTGTTGTGGCATTTAATTTTATTTCTATTATTCTTAATAAAGTGAAATATGTTTATAAATCCATATTATTGCTGCGTAATTGTTAAGCATCAAATATGTCGGCAGCACTATTGTGAGGGTTTGAGTGGACAGAACTCCCAAAGTGATATGCAAATGTTTTCGATCACAGCAGCAAATCGTTATAATATGTTGGAATCTAATTTAAATTGGACCGAATGAATGGAATGTAAACTGCGATTTTCGGATATTAATGTATACGATCGCGCTACATTGATCGACTTGAGGTCTTGAAATTTGGATTACGCCTAGGCTCATCTAGTTGGCATTTCCATTATTTTGTTAAACCATCGGCCCTTCACGGATGAAATACCAACAGAAGGCTTATCCGATTGCCTTTAGAGTATTTATCTTTTAATTCTGTCAATCGTTGACTCTGTGAGGATTGTTTGACAAACATAAATGCGCGTATTGATGGCTTAGTTTGAAGCCTAACCATTTGTACTGCAGAGCAAAGATAGCGGATGATGAATCTTAACTGGGAACACAAAAGAGAAGAAATTTACTCACCTTAGCTTCCTTCTAAGATTAATTTCTTGTCTTATAATTGTTAAATTATAATTTGAACTTACATTATTAGAGTACTACTGAAATGACATAATCATAAAATTGTTTAGATAGCGTTCGTGCCTACCTAGAAAATTCTTTTTGTTGATCTATTCTACTAATTTTCCTTGGCCTTCCAGCATTTCTGAAAGTAGAGTTGAAATTTACCACATCTCGATTAATCAGGAACTGTCCGAGATTGTTAAATCTCTACATCACTGGTTAAATCATGCATGCTGTATTGAAATCGCAATTACGAATATAGAGTTGTTTACCTACTCATTATTTCTAATGCGTTATTCATCAGGAGGTGAGAATTTCAGATCGATTAAAATTTAGAATGTAGGTGATACCAAATTGACTGAAAAATATCGTAGGAATTCTATTAAAAACCATTAAAAATATTTCAAACTTAGATTGATCAGTTAACAAGTGTTTAATGCAAGATTTAAAATAAACTTGACCGAAATTGGCTGATTTTGTGCTTTTAATTTAAAAATGTCACGCATCATTTCAATCATACGCCCAGTTAAACGTTGATGCCCACACGGTGGGATATTTCTCATTTTCGGTGGTTGGATGTGGACATATCTGTGGTAGTTGGTGGTCACACAACCATCTGTGAGCCCCTGTGGTTGCTGGTTTATAGGCAACCAGGATTTTGAAATGCACAGTGAATGTGGCATAAATCAGGTCAGAAATACCCTTTTCCGAATGAAGCTGCAATTGTCTTAATGGCAAACCGATTGCACTAGGCTTCAAAATCAGCTCAAAAAACATTCACAAAACTCCATTTAAGGAGCCGAATAGTTTTCGGTTGAATCTCATCTAGCGTTAATGAACTGGACTGCGCCCTTTGTGCTGCTTCTAGACCAATCATAATTCCGCTCATACCCTTTAAAAATGTGTTACGTAATAATTTGTCTATTCAGGGATTAAACATCAAATTTAAAGTACAATTTTTACAATGGGATGAGGAATGGAAGTTAAATTTTTATTTTTATCATTAAACCACATAAGACGATGAAAGTTTCCATAAAAGTGTTAAATTAAATTTTAAGCGTCAGATGGCCAATGCGAAGGGCTGAACTGTAAAACCCTTAAATTTAACCTCAATATTTTCAATCATCTAGACATTAAGCTCCTAATTTAGCTTCCTTATTAGCACATTTGAAAAAGCTTGAAATTAGTAAATATATATTTTTTAATAAATGCTTTTGTTCTAATACGCACGATTAGTATAGTAATATCAGGCAAAATGTCATCTTGTTTTAATTCGACGCAACCCGAACGGCTAGAAACATTTAGCCTGCCAATCTACTGTTTTAAACCGAAAACATGTTTTATGTAGAACCGAAGTGTATAAAATTATATTTTTGCATCTGTAATCCCATTAGACTTCTGTTTTATTTATCTATTAACACAAACCTAAAATATTTCACAACACTACCTGTAAACGTGTGCACCATTCGGGATTTGTACAATATATTGAGTATATTTTCATTTATATTGGATTGAATAAATGTCTTAAACTGCATTATCGTACGCTGAAGTGCAAACATAACGTAGTAAAGCTGGATGTAATGAATAAATGAAATCAAAACTTTTTTTTTCGCGTTAACTTTCATTCACCTGACTTATTTTCTTTGACGTAAACTATTTTTAAAAAATAGGTAAATAAAGTGACATTTTCATGTTTCGGCAAATGATTGCAGACCAGTAAAGTTCATCTGATGCGTAAACGTTTCATGAATGACTTGCTTCTTTAAATTGGCACATTCCTCAAACGAATTTACGTCATTTGAATATTTGACTTTCGACTGATTCTGCCTATATATCCATCTCCCTAGCACAATTTTTATTTAGGTTCTTATTTCTACGTCAGAAGAGTAGGCATTTATAGAATAAACGAATCCTTCATTTAAACATATCTAAAATTCAAGGCCGTTGCCAGCTTCAAAGTTTCCACTTGAAGTAATGAAGCCAATTTATTTGTTCCCTTGAGTACAAATTATTCTAATGTCTCGATTTACCAAACGTGAATCAACAAGACACGCAATTAAAGGTATGAAAAGCGATCGCTTCTAGAAGGTCCTCATAAATGGGTATCCGAACTTTCTAGCAGCTCATATGAATATGAGCTAAATCACATTGTTGAACAAAAACGAATCAGTTAACATGATACATATATAGTCTTGTTAGCGGTTAATTAATATAAATGCATTCCTAGCAACAAGTTAGTTAGGTGTGAGTACTACGCTCTATAGACACTATATATTGGGCCAATTAATGCATGACAATTAAACGGCACAATCTCACACTCGAAAATATGTTCAAGCAGTAAATGAGTTAACATCAAATGCGGTCTTCGATGATGCAATATCAAAACCAACTCATTATACATGCTATATAGCATCTGTAAAGAGTGTCCACACCATTATTATCGATAGAATTAAAACCAATACTGAACACATGTTACTCTGGAAAATCTATTCGCTCCGACCTCGATTGATATTAGTTATCAAAATTTGTGATAATCATGACTGCATTCAAATTATCATATAGTAGGTATATGTTCTTTGTTGCGGAGACCTAACGGAAATAACACTGTGTAATCGTTATTGCGTACCTAGTAACAACTTAGTACAAATATAACCAGAATATATGCTAAAGTATGTAGGAACACACGAGTAATTGCATTTAGAAATGGAAGATCGAAACGCTTCAGTACGAAGTTGTGCTATGTTGTTCGGCGACTGGTTAAAAAAATGGGATTGGTGCTTACTCCAAGCTCGCAAACTTGATTTAAAGCATTTAAATGTGCGTTTTGTATTCACTGCGAACTCATCAATAGCTACTTGCAGTTGGTAACCTACAAGTATAGACGAGTGTTGAACTTATCGTTTCGTTATTTAATCATAAAGAATAGCTGTCTAACACGAATGGAACCTCAGTGGTG
Source organism: Eudiplozoon nipponicum (assembly GCA_029291075.1). Taxonomy (NCBI): domain Eukaryota; kingdom Metazoa; phylum Platyhelminthes; class Monogenea; order Mazocraeidea; family Diplozoidae; genus Eudiplozoon; species Eudiplozoon nipponicum. The sequence continues at coordinate 16,526 of JAQBSW010003561.1, forward strand.
AAATAATAAGTAATTCGCCAACGCGTAGTGGTTTTACTCGGCATTGAAATTATTCAGTAAACTGTATTTAACTGGCATGATGGTCGCACAATTGATACTCGGCTGCGAAGTGTGTTTTTTGTTAAATTGACGTCACTCACATAGTTTATACTTCTCCATGACAGGTAAAACGTAACATTATTTGTAAGTGGTAGTAGTTCCTCATGTAGTTGCATACTTCTGTCGTTTTCAAAGCTAATAATAAGCTGACCAAGATATCGGTGGAATTAATGTACATCGCAGTCTTAATAAATTACTTATTACAACTCCTTTATAAGTTATGCGCTTTTTAGGACAAACAAAATACATCGGTTATGGTCTTTTGCATTTTTATTCATTAAAACATCGTTTAATTAAGATAATATATAAATACGATCACGCACCTATTCCATTTCTTCAATGAGGAGTAATATAAAGACGCCTTATGCTAAACCTGCGTCTGAACAGCACAAAAAATTTAGAAAAAATATATTTTGACACCGCTCAAGAGCTTTAGAGAGCTTGTGCATCTCAATATTCGCTTAGCTGCACAAAAAGTACAACCTATTTCCCTGGAAAGGTTAAGCCATGCTCTATTTTTTCACACCGATGCAATAGATGCGTATCAGTCCTCCTTTAGGAATTCCGATATTAGACGGACAGCAGTAGAGCCAATTATCGAAGGAAGAGACCTCGATTAACTGATGTGAAACCTATGTGCATCGATATTTTATTACAGACCAGCATAACTCTATCGTGGACATCTCTAAAATTAAGCTTGCAAGTTTGGGACAAATACCAATATCATTTTATCTAATCAATCGCAAAAAAATATGAAACATAATTTGTCAAACTTAAGGGTAGTTTTTCTACGCTTCGATTTATGTTAACTCCTAAGGGATACGAGTTTGTATTAAGCTTATATAAAATCATAATACGGGCTTCTCATGTAGTTTTCCCTCATACATTTTAGATGACTGAAAATTTCCGTCGCGATTATGACTACTTGCAAATTTCTCAATAATTAAATTGGTTTTTATAATTAAGCGATCACTTTTTGCAAAAGTGTATATGGCAGTTCTTTTAATCAAGTATTAAGTCAAGAGATAAGGATCAATCATATTTTATTCAACTGGGCGCAAAGCATAGTTAAATTAGCGTTAGTCGTAAGTACTGACGTGTTTTGACTTGACGAAAATCTATTTTATTCATTGAATATCTGAAATGCTAGTCTCGCATAAATAGTACTTGAATAAAATTTACTCTGCAAATTTTCTATGCAGATACGAACATGAATTTTTTCACCTTACGCCGAAATTTTGTAAGTCATTAAATCAAGCAATTATTGACTGCGCGTATGGTCATATCAAACGTATAATTTAGGTTTGCTTTCTTGTGCGACTGATTAATGAATGAAATTTGTGTTTTCCTTAAGTTCGCAAACTTTAAGATTTCAAATTTTGTCGAATCTCACACTTTCAAAGTTTGCTTAAATAATTAACTTATACAAATTTGGCGAAAGCAACAAAAAATTTTTGACCATTAATACATAATATTTATGCAACTGACGTTAGAATCATGTACATTTTAAACGAGGTCAGTAGAGTTTAGATATGTATTTCTGATTACACATGCCTTTTTTATACTATATTTTAATCCAAGTTAATTTGCAGTTGCCTTCGAATAGTGTCAATGGAAAGCCGCAAGCATTTTAACGAGGAATTGACGCTAGGTTTCCTATTTTGTTTGACTTAAGGCTCACGAACACAATCCAAATTTAAATAAATGAACTATATAATTTGCAAAATATAATCAACACACAAGACATCCGAAACAATCCATCTACGGCTGGAAAGTAGTTCTAATCTTATAATGTGACATTAATTTTTCGAACAACCGGTGAGAAAGGAATATATGAACAATTGGTTCATTGACACAGAGTTTCTTTAGGACGCCAAGAAAACAACGAATTTCAGGAAGTCTAAATTTTATCACTCGATTTGTTTATCTGTTTGTGTCTCCAAAAGAGCTCAGCATAGCATTTCTCATCTCTAATTACAAGACAAACATCATATGAGTTAAAACTTGGAAATTAAATTTGCCAAATTTTTTACGATTTAAATTTAGAACACACACACACACACATATATATATATATATATATATATATATATATATATATATATATATATAAATCTGTCTTTTACAAAGGTATAAACGATTGTATACATATAAATATATGACTTAGCCGTTTGAATTCTATTCCAGTTACCTTTCTTGCAATTGTTGGTAATATTAAGGTAGACATAAATTTACTACAAATAAACAGAACTGAGCATTATTATCACGCAGACTTCTTTGCATTTCACCGATGCACCGTAGTTTTTATGTACTATTCAATTTATTTCATTTTGTCACGTCATTTTCGACTAAAAATTTTTTTATTCGAAATCCTTTACACTTTTTGTACGGGAATTTATAAATGAATAAGCTATTTATATGATATGCTTTGTTATCTTAAATAAAAATCATATTTTCCTAATTTAACCATTGTTTCCGTGTTTGGTGTTTTTTCAACTATCATTATCTTTATTACATTCATCAATACTAAAACTATGTGTTTTATAGAAAAAGCTTTATACGTTTAAATTAAAAGTTACTCGACAGAAAATAACTTTGTTCTATTGTCTTATTTCATTGTTAGGTCTGCCTAGACATTAAGCTATCTTTTTACAATACTTTGCCACAATCTTCTAGTTTTTAGGCGATAGTCACGTGTTTTGTTATGAGAAAAATAATTTGTTGAAGAAAGTATGTGTTCGACAAATATGTATGTAGACTTTATTTGCAGTAAATTTTATAAATTTTAAAAATTGAACACAGAAAACGGCTTCAGTCGCTTCTTCGCCAAACGCGTTGCAATGCAACGCGGCAGCATTTACGCTACAGGTATATAAGAGCGCTGAAAAGACGACAAGCAATAATTGGGAAAACGAAAATGTGAGGAATTGTGCGAGAAATGCTTAGACGCAGAAGTGTGACACGGTGATTGTACGTATTCACATTCGTCTAAGTGTAATAGGCGATACAAAATATATTATCTAATCTAAAGACCCATGATATCGCATTTGTGACATTTAGTGTAGTTTAGGGCGTTGCGTGTAATTCAACACTTACTTAATCAACGCATTCGTAATTAACAGAAGCCCAATCGCGAAGAAGATTTATGTGTGTGTCTGTGTGCGAGTGTATAATTGTCAAAAAAGTCAAAACTAATTTATCTAGTGAGTGCGACGTTTATCGTGGTGGGGAGAGGTGCGAACATTAAATATATAATGGTTTTATCCTTGGTAGTCAGATGTACTACTGTACTGATAATGTACAGTCATAATCGAGACAAACTAGTGCAGTTAAACATTGTCAAATGTGCGTCATTATGCGTCTGACTGAAATGTGATTTGATTATATGCATATCTCTCAAACTTACCCTGAAATCACCACATAAACGTTGTTGATTTTTTCTCAGTAGTTAGTTTCACTCGAAACGCATCCACAAGTTTAAGTGATTAAAATTTTCCATACTTGATTGAAATGGGATTGGTTTTTATGTATAGCCATCAAATTTGAACTCAAAACATTATATAAAATATTGGCATTTTGCACTTGGTATTTTATTTCCCTTTTTCTACTTATAATGACTAGGTTATTTCTAAATGCATCATTGCGAATGTATGATGGCAATTGGACCATAGTTTGTGACTAGCCTATATTACTTTTGCTTGAATGCATCAATGGGAAACTTGATTTTATCTAATTATTTTATGTTTTCTGATCTTGATGTTCGCGCCCAACACAGTTTGGACTGTTATTCATTATAAAAATAAATTGTCGTGAATTTTTTTATGATAAAACTAAAAATGTAATTAATTATAATAATATATTTGTGCGGTCAGTTATTATTTTTTAAATATATTTTTTACTTTCCTTTAGAAACGCTTAGCCTTCCACATTTTTAACGACGTAACGCAGTTTTAAATCGTGAATTCGGATTAGATACCGGCGCTTCACAGATTGATTGATAATGTTCCTATCGATTTCCTCTGAGCAAATTATTACACATTTTTTAAATGATTAAATGGCTTTCTCTCTTAATCTCAGTGAATTAACCATACTTTTTTTACTCCAATTGATTTTGCCGATGGATACCGTCATGGATGTTGCTAAGATACTATTTTATTCTCCCACGCATGTTAGGCCCCATATGCAGACTTCCTCATTGTTCCCACAAATCGTTTCGTCTAGGTGAGTATTAAAATTCGTTAAGTCTTTGGGTGAGTTCCTCAACCGAAGTTGAAGATGCCACACAGGAGCCTGCAAACGGGGCTTATTGATTACATACACTTATATAAGTGCCTCCTGCATAAAAAGTGCATATTTGTAATCCAAATTTAAACAATAATTTTTATTTATAATTATTTTCTGATGCTCGACACTTGTCTCCAGCACTATCTCAAGCTTTTGGATACTTTGGGGTTTTACTTCTTTATGTCATTCGAATGAGACCTGAAGTAAGTTAATGGTGCGTTTAAGGCCTCAAGGTTAACTGGATTATCTCTGTTCAACTTCAGGATTCGTAGCGAGGATGGTTTAACAATGGACCAGCATAATTAGTTATTCACGTTGTGATGATTGTGATAATAATCATTCAAATCAAGGTTGCGGTTTTGACGCAAATCGCAGATCTATTAAATAGGCATAATAATTAGTAAAAACTAAGCATTGTACAAAGCAGAAAAGAAATATCATTTGGAAACAATTAAATACTCTTTGTGGCTGCGGACTAATATATATGCAATCGTGTACTAGGTGCTGCGCAAACAGTAACGAATTAGTTCAAATATGACCATCATTTAGTACACCGGTTTCGTCCTTATTGAGAACTCTTCAAGTATTATCCTTAATTTGCCGATGTCAGGGCTCGAACCTGGACATATCTGCTTCGCAGTTTGTTCCTCTAACCATTGCGTCAACCTGCCGCAGATAAATATATATATATATATATATATATATATATATATATATATATATGTTCGTTGTCTGGATGTATCAGAGCATCAGGTGTTTAAATTTGTATAATTTTACGCATTTGACGGGTAAGGTGCGCGTACTAATAGCAATTGATGAGCTTCTTCGTTATTTTCCTGCGAGGATATATGTGTTCATGTTCGAGATATTTTTAATATGCTTTATATATATATATATATATATATATATATATATATATATATATATGATGTATGTACGCATATTCCAGCGCGTATATATGTTTAGTTAGTAAAGGCCTGATATATGAGAATACATAATCGTTAATTAGCCTATAATATTTGGAAAAGGTCATCTCTAACCAGGATACTCAATTTGTCATTGTCCGGTGGTTTGTATGTGTATTTAATTGAATTCCTAATGATAAAACGATACATGATAACTTAAAAGGTTCGTGAATCCATCGGCAATAATTGAAATTCTAACATTTCCAATGGATAGTTCAAGTTTGGATGCCTTTAGTGTAACAGAACCCGTCGGAACCCATCAATCAATGAGACATACACATTTTTGACCTATAAGTAAAGAAGATTCAGATTATTGCAGAAATACAAGTATTAATCTGTTACTCGTTAATGTTAGTGGTCGAAAAAGAAACATATGTTGGTAGCTTTTCTTAAGAAAAAAGTCATTTATAGATACTTAATTGTTTAATTAGAATAAAGAAATAGCAAATAGATAAGCGTGAACTCACTTATTCAGAGTCAGCTCAATTCAAATGTAACCGAAAAGTTGCAAAACATTAGATTGTAGTAATTCAAATCTGAACAACGTTAATTAAATAATATGGCATAGATGCTTATTCCATTCTGCAAACTTGATTTGAACTACTGTTAACATTACCCTTGCTTTCAATGTTTGCTTAACTGTCTTGATAGATTTATTGGTATTTTTCTCGCCATAAATTCAGATTTCTACAAAATAACATAATGCGTAAAATTAAGTTCAATCAGATTGGTGTTGACATTCCCTCTAACACAGTGGTAGTAAAAATTGACTTAGACTGTCCAAATAAATTCCGTGAACTTTTTCTTCACTAATAAACAGTTCTCCGTAGGGTGAATTTATACATCATTTTCTTCGAGATTATGCATTTAATTCATTCCGGTTGACATTAAATTAAATTGGTCTTCATTAGCATATACTTAAGTAATTTTATTAATTTCTTCGTTAATTAATTTGCTACCTCATACTTTAGGTAGTGACCTGATTTTGCTTTGACCCTGTTGTGTTTCTTTTCGCAAAATACTGCTTTCCAAATCGCATTGGCCTAATTCCAAAACTGGTCTAGTTGGAATTTCGAATAAATGCACAAATTATGGTTGCTCGTTGCCTAGGAAGCATCAATTAGTTGGACGTAACCCATTTATTTCTTCCTTTAGTTCGGTAAAAATTCATTCATTCTGCTAATAAGTATGCACAATTTCATTTTGCCTCTATATTGTTAAATTTGAAAGTTTACTTAGGATACCGAGTTTTGCAATAAAAATTCACTATTAGCGAAGCTTAATCCCTTGTTTCTTTTGTTTTTGCTTATAGTTTTATTGTTGTTTCTTCTGCAGTTTTTGATTATTTCGCTCTTGTCGTTATTGTTGTTCTTGCTTTCTCTTTTCGGTGTTTTTTTATCTTTTGTTCTTTTTAATGCTATTATTGTTTTTAATAATGTTTGTATTATTATTTTTTTTAAATTTTGTTAATTTGTTTTATTATTTAAAAAATATATTTTTGTTAGTGTTATTTCTTTTGTCATTTTTGCTGATGAATTTGTTATTGGTGTTTTCATTTTTCTTGATTTTGCATTTTTGTTTTTAATTTGTTGGTTTTTGCTTATGTTGATTTTGTCGCATCTTCGTTTGTTATAGATTGTTTTTTTTTGGTATTGATGTTGTTGCTTTTTTTCTTTTTATATTGTTTCATTTATTGTTATTTTTGCTTTTGTTCTATGGGAAATTGTTCATGTTTTTACTTTAATTTTATTTGTTACTGGTTCTTACATATTTGTTGTTTGTGCTGTGTTTTATCATCTGTTCTCATTTTTGTTTTTTCTGACGTATTAGCTTTTTGTTTTTGGAAATAATTATTATCAATTTATTTGTTTTTAGAATTGTTTCCCCTGACTTACAAATTGCCATAATTTTTAGAAAGTAACTTAGATTCTGCAATTTTTCAAAATTTCACCGAATCTATCTACTAGGTGTTGCAAAATGATAACGCTTAAAAAAATTAAGCGTATATTGAAGGTTAAGTTATTGATATAAGCACCTGACCCATTAATTACTTACATATGCCTGTCTAAACTAAGAATTGTATAGTGTAGAAAAGGAAATTCATCCAGTAGACCGGTTTCGACCTTATTGGGAACTCATAATATACTGAACAAAATTAGCCTCGGACAGGGCTCAAACCTGGGCACGTTTGCGGCAGGATGACTCAGTGGTTAGAGTACTAGATTCCGAAGCAGACGTGTCCAGGTTCGAGCCCTGCCGCGGCAAATTCCGATCAGTACATGATGAGTTTCTTATAAGGACGAAAATGATTTACTGGATGATTTGCCTTTTCTACACTATACAATTCGTAGTTTTTAATGACATATGTAATTAATTAATGGGCCAGGTGCTTATATCAAGATCCGATCCATGATTATAGTAATTGTTATCACCGCCCGCGCAACCAATGTTTGTTTAAATTGGGCGTATTTTAGGACGAAACTGATTTACTGGATGATTTGCCTTTTCTACACTATACAATTCGTAGTTTATACTGACATATGTAATTAATTAATGGGCCAGGTGCTTATATTAAGATCCGATCCATGATTATAGTAATTGTTATCACCGCCCGCGCAACCAATGTTTGTTTAAATTGGGCGTATTTTAAAATTTGCTAAACAAAAAGGGCTGAGATAAATAACTGGAAAAACAAAGACAAATATTAGCTATATCGAATGATCTTCATATATATCCTAGCGATCGTTTTTTTTTAATGATAAGTGATGCCCTCTTTTAAGACCAAAATTTTCTCTAAACTGATGTTGTTATCAAAATTAACAAGCAAGGCGAAATAACGTTGATACATGAATGTTTTATACAGTTTTCCTTATTCCTACCCCCTATGTTATATGTCTGTTAATCTGCGGTTTATTTTTGCTAAAGGATTCCTGATTACATGTCCTTTATAAAATTACTCATTTTAATTTCTAACTATTTGTAATTAGTTAGCTATCCAAAAATGTTAATTTACCTGACTCCCTTCCAATTGTAAATTTAATTTCGATTATTTGATTACGTATACTTAAAAATTACCATCTTATCTTCACCATGGTTCCAGATCACTAATATGTAGTCCGTGGACCGGGGGTACAGTTTTGCTTAATATAAAAGATTATTTTCCAAAAATTGCATAAATATGTCTCCTTATGAAACCATTGAAAGCCCTATAATTCATTTGAAAAATAAGTCGAGGGCATACAAACCCTCATCATCTGCATAACGTGCCCTATCATCATTATAATTCTTTTTATTATTAACACAAACGTCCAAAATTCTGTAGAGCTTCAGGTACCGGTATATTTGAGCACATTTATACTACATCTGAAATCACAAACCTATTTTCTTTGTCTTGTTCACATTTTTCGTCAATTTCATCAAACTGATAAGAAGTTTTGACATTTTCTTAATCTGTACACAGAAATTATTAAATATTATATGATGAGGAGGGGTGGAAACTTATGACAATTTTTAGTTTGTTATGAAATTTTTGTGCTTACACCAAAACGTATTCTCGGAAGGCAATTGTATTTCTTTGTGTGAATGTACTACCATGTGTCCAATTCAATTCCTCACTAACAGTCTACATTATTTATTAATAATTTTACTTGCACTTGTAGCCTATTAGCTGGATCTTTTATATATATAATTGCATACTTCATGATTAATTGATTGTTTGAACATTTTGTTATTAACATCGGATTGACTCATCTGAATCGAGGCCCCTCACTTATTCGCTTTTATACAAATTTCTGAGACGTCTAATTTCAGAATTGGGTTTAAATTTCTCCTATTTGTGTTAGAAACATTGAAATAACTTCTAATTCAAATTTAATACTGTCCTTGCCTGAAAGCCGTGATGCCGATTTAAAAGCCGTATAATGAACTAATCTTTAAATGGTCTGTCATTTAGAATTTTCATGTTAAATCTGTCGTTAAGCTGTTCAACTTGCTTCGCCTTAATATTTAATGCTGACAGATTTACTGTACGATGAGCGAAAATTGATACATTATTATCTTGAATTCGATTATTCTCCGAAAAAACAGGCTGTTATTGCGCATATGAATGCTATTCCCCTTTATGTTGTCTTTCATATCGCATTGTTCACGAGCTCTATAATGTCCCCCTGGTAAATTTCAATATTGCTTGATCATAATGTTGTGCAATTTTGACTCTCTTGATGGTGATAGTAATTCTGTGTGTCGCAACGCTTTTTAGATCAATTTTTGCCAACTCGTTTGAATATCTATTGACACACGTATAATGGGTGTTCAGGCTTGTCCAGATTCGAATAAATTGTTGAATGTAGGTTTGATTTGTAACTAGTCGAATAAAATATAATGTTGATAGATCTTTTGAATGTTTAGGTCGGGTAATTGTTGTTGTATATATGAAGGTCTTGGTATATTTGTAATAATTTTTTGACTGCTTTTCGTAGAACTGAGAAATTCGTTAAATTTGCTGAGTGCCCTGTTTTACATATATGCTCGAAAATAGCTGACTTCCTTACCGTACCAGGCATTTATTAATCCTTATCTGCGGTAAATGATGATGAATTCTGTTGATCAATTGCTTTTTCGTACGTCCGATATAATTTGCCACCATATATACATTAGAATGTGTTGATTGAAGGATTTGCATAGAATTTGCCATTGATCTTTGGTATCTAACCTAATGTTTCTATGTGTTGTGAGTGTAATGTTAAATTTTGCATTGGACATTCACCCTGTCGATTCGTTTTAATCGCCGTGCAGTTATTGAGCTTGGCAAATCGCCTCTAAATGATTAGTCTACGAAAACTTTTAGTAGCACGAATCTAATGCGGTATGATTTTTAAATGTATTGAAAGCTCCGGATACTTATTGATTCGACAAGTTATCCTCAGAGAGCCTGCCTCGTCCTTGATGTTGTGCTCAGTGTATATCTTCACTGTTTGGTTTGCTACATTGTTAATTGTGTTTCTCTTGTGATATTGTGGCGCATGCCTGTTTTATTGGATGCATTGGCCGGAAAAATCGATAATCTATGTATTGCTAGTGTCAAATAAATATGTTTTCTTGTGTGAATTAGATATCAAATAAGGTAAAATTGTGTCTATCACCACATCGAGTGAGAATTCGACGGTTGAATCAGCTTCATTGGTTTGTTTCATAATTTCGGCTGTATCTGTTTCGTGTTTAACGAAGAATATTATATCATCTACATACCTTTTGTACAGTATGCGTTAGTCGATTATATATTATTGCCTCGTTTTCTCAAGATGTTGCATGTATGCATCCTCCAGAGGAGGTGAAATGCAGCTTCTCATAGCTACACCTTTGATCTCGGTTTTCAGTAAATTCATACTGCATGCTTCTGGGGCGTTGCCTTTTGTCAAGTTTTTGTGGCAGCTTTCATTTCAAGCTTGGTTGTCATTAGTGAAGCGTCCGCTTAATTTTCACTTTATGCCAAATTTTGCTTCTATGAAGAGTAGTTTTTTCTGATTTGGTGAGAAAGCAATTTTTGAATAATCGTGAATTAGTGCATTAGAATTAGTGGAAAATATCAATTGAACGAGAAATATTCCTAGACCTCTTGTGCGTTTTGGTATTTGTTTATCAGCTTCTTATTCTCATCAACATTTCCAGTTCTATCGTAATGGCATGGGTTTCGTTTTCACATAAATATGAGCATTCAATTCTGCAATCTGCACATCCTGCGCTGATACAAGTGCGACAAAAAAAGTTCAAAAACAATGTAATACGGTTGATAGAATACAAGTAAAATATTCGTTGGCGCAATAGCAAACAAAGTGTACACCTGGTGAAAGAAAAATTCTCGAAGAAAACCAGCCATTAATCATTTTTTATTGTAAAATTCAAAGACAATGAACATTGTAGAAAATGCATATACCGTTAATAGAATTAACTGTTATAGTACAATTTTGTTTTAAATTTTTTATCAATGTAAACTAAGCTTTTCATCAGATGGACAAATGAAGCACATCTAGCTAACCGCTTCGTTCTTTCTGGTCATTTGCCAAGTATTTTTTTCGGAGTCTTTGTACTTATCCACTACGCCTTAGAAGTCGTGTCTGCCATGCAATTTTCAGTCATATAATAACTTATTTTGTTCGTCCATATTTATTCTGTTGGAGCCTGGCGAGGTCGAGGACGTACAATACTGAAACAAGCAAGACCAGGTTTGATCCTTGACAGCAGTTTCTAGCAAGTACTTGATGAGTGCCCAATAAAGCCCAAATCATTTTACTTGATTAAATGCATTTGCTTTCTTATACAAAGCTTATCTTATACTGGCTATATATATATATATGTATATATAGATACCGACTATATATATAAATATACTGACTAAATATATATATTCTTATTTATTGTTATACTACTATATGTCTGTATTACATTAAGATATCAAATAATGGTAGTTTAATGCTGTGTAGTAATATGTAGAAAGTGTTAGTAATTATTTTGTCAAGTGTTAATTTGATATATTTTAATTACCACTGAAATACGCATTAATTTAATGACAACAAATACGAAATTTGTAGTAGAGTAGAAAGATCAGTATTCTAAGATAAAGATAACACTCAATATAAATAACAACACAGAATAATATGATTAATATGGAAATATATTTACAATAATTTACATAACTCTTTTAGAATGACAGGTGGATATGAATTGAACTTTGACTAGAACAATAAATCTACGTAATGATGGATAATTATACACTAAATAGATAACTCTATGCATGCATTCATAGATAAAAATGAAAAACGAAATAAACAATAGAAAATTAATGTATAGTTCTATATATATATATATATATATATATATATGTATATTGTTAGATAGCTAAAAATAGTTATAAAGATACTAACAATATTTCATTGTATAACGAAAGAAAAATATCTATACTGATGAATGCACTCAAAGGCTGATAAATAGATAGATTTGTTGATATATTATAATTTTTAATGTTTAGCTAACATTTACTTATAAAAACATATAGATAGGTCATTATAATATGCACAGCGAGGCATTCGTAAAAACTCATGCATGAAAAATGACCATTTCAACTTTAGAGGGCAGTTTTTTGCATAAAAAAGAACTCAAATTAAAGATTATGAAGGATAAATATAAATATATGCATATTCGCATAGTTTTATTTATTTTGCAATTAGAAGAGATATGGGATGCGGTCAAATCAATCCTCATTTGGAAGCGCGAGCATATGCAACAATATACAAACTCAACTCAAATGGGCATATTCTTTGTTTTAGGGAATCAGGCCAAAGGGTCATTAGAACAGGTTTCTATCCGACCGAATAGCAGCTCGTGCTCTAGTGCTTTTTGTGTTTAATTCTCAGTTTTGCATGCATCTTTTCCATTTATTTCTCTTGTAAATTTATGTCATTATTTATTATTATTAGTATTATAATTATTATTATTATTATTATTATTATTGCTATTAATAGTAACATTACTATTTCTTATATTATTTTATTATAATATTTATTATTATTACTATAAAAATAAATAATAATATTATTATCATTATTATTATTATTTTATTATTATTATATTTTTGCCATTTTTTGGCTTAGATAAAATACTTAATTAATTGAAAGTAGTTCGGCATTTTGGAGGAGCACACATATTTCGGTGCGTATTTTGTCAAAAATTAAGCTAAGAATAGAGAGATCATATGATAGGCTTTCATAAACATAAATTAAACAATAACAACCTGTATGCGAGGTTTGGGACTGCCTTTTTTAAAACCACTATCGGTGTTTTAAGTGTTTTATAAATTTAATTCGCTTTCTTTTGAATGTTTAAGACCGGTTCTTATAGTTTTATATTGAGAGATTTCTCGGACTTGGCTTTGTGTGGAATCGAGACGTTCGTAAATTTGCCTTGGTGCCACGTTTCAAATATATGCTTTGAGCTAGTTGCTTTTACTGAACGTTACAGGTCTTGTTTAATCGTTTTCAACGGTAAATAATGTTATATTCTATTAATAAATTGCTTTTTTGTACGTCCAATATATATGCTACGACGCATACATGGGAATTTGTAGACTATGAATGATTTTGAGAGAATTTACAATCGATGTTTGGCATTCCACCTTATGATTCTCTGTGTGCCGAAAGTAAAGTTAATTTCTGCACATTAAAAAATTTTCTTTAGTGGTTAAAATTTACCGCCGTGCAATCATTGCTGCCGGTAGGAAAAACTTTTTGGTGTTATCCTCTAGAGTACTAACATGACATGATCTGATATTGACATCTATGAATCGCTCACGTTGCCTAGTTCTTCCTCGATTTTGTTTTCATAGCAGATTTTTGTGATTCTCTTTACTAATTTGGCAATCATACATAAATTAATTAGCATCCAGACAAGCCCCGATACTGATTAAATGAGCCTGAATAAATACTCGATCGGTTTTGCAAAATACTGAAGAAACAACAGCTGTACAAATGGCATCAATACCTTGGCTAATAGCGACAGTAGTTTGACAACAATATGAGCAATCAACACTGCAATTTCTCTGTTACCCAGGGAACAGGATAAAACTAATGAACAAGGTGAAACTTAATGTAGCATATTGGAAATACACTCTAACTTGCAACAGTTAACAATGCAAAAATTTGGACAAACTGAAGCCATCAATACAGGAATGACAGGTCTCCAACATCACTCTGTAATACAATGAGAAGGACGCCTGCACGCACACGTATACATACGTACATGCACTTACAAATCAACCCAAATTCGAAATATAAGCAAACAGAAATTCAGAACGAACATTGGTTGCGCGTTCCAAGATAAAAATTTCTTTAATCAGGATTGCGATCTTTGTTTAAACACATGGCCCATTTGTTACATACACTCTGCAGTATACACTAAGTATTGTTTTAATTTAGTGAAGGTAATTTATCCAGTAGACCGGTTTCGTCTTTATTTGGAAATCATTACGTACTGTCAGTGATTACAGCACCAGATTCCGAAGCAGACGTGCCCATATTCGAGCCCTGTCCGCGGAAAATTCTGGACAGTACGTGATGAGTACTCAGTAAAGACACAACCGGTCTACTGGATGAATTACCTTTTCTACAATATGTCATACTTAGTGTATGACACAAGCTTATGTACATAATTGGTGAGGTGTTTATACCAAGATCGCAACCTTGATTAAAGTTATTTAATGTAGAACAACGGGGAGACATCATTCAGCCTAACCAGAATATTTCATCACGTCGGTACACTCCTTTAGTACTTGCTGAATACCTTAAAATTTGGCGCTGGCACTACGTCGCAAATATATTTATAATTTTGTCACGTAATTAATTAATTAATTGATTACTAATTTTATGCATTGATTGGTAGAAGTAAAGTAGCGATAGAGGGTTCCAAATCGATGATTTCGCTGAAGGTGCGCATTGAATCTACAGATAAAAAATCTATCTTAACAACCATCTGCGAGGTAAGCCTAAGAAACTTTCCTTGTTCGTTAACAGTTATTTATAAATTTTCTTTTTTGAAGCACGAAGACGCGTACATTTTAATACGCATGCGTCAATGAGATTACACGTTTTGTCCGCGCTGAAATTTTGATTCCACATTCGGACTTTATAACCCAGTTTTACAAAGTAAGGAATGGAATTTTACGTAATTTTTAAAATTAATTACTACCAACTTGGCCTCAGACATAGGTTAATTCTTTAGAACCTGAGTTCAGTAAATAAGGCGTTCTTATTAACGGCCTGAACTAAAAATCCGCTGACGCACTCCCTCACCAATAATACATTTTAAATTACATATCAACATAAAATTGAAAGGAAATTAGAATTTTTCAAATAACTGACCGTCACCCCATTTAAAACTATGTCGCCCAGTTTTGTTAACTAACAAATGTGATTCAACCGAGGTCATTCAGGACAGTTTTGACAGGTAATACCAAATTCTGTACAAATGTACACCTATCCACGTATATATATATATATATATATATATATATATATATATATATATATATATATATATATATATATATATATATATATATGAATTACAAAAACGCGTCTTTGAATTAAAGTTTAATGTTTATTAACTATGTATATCGATGTATGTATATATATATATATATATATATATATATATATATATATATATACATCTATCAATATATGTAGTTAATAAACATTAAACTTTAATTCAAAGACGCGTTTTGTACTCAATTGATTTAACGATTTATTTAAAATTTTATAAATAAAGCCATTAATGTCATTAAATAAAGGAGCAATGACAGATGTGACGTATTGGCTAATTAGTAACTATTTTTGATAATTTTTTGTTCTTGAAATAACGATCAATCTCGCTTCTTATTGTTGCAATACTCAAAAGGGGTCAGAATTTTTAACACATTTTCCATCATCATTGGCAAAGGGAGACTTTGTCCCAAAGAAGAAACAAATACCATTTCTGGCCAGCACGTGAAGAGTTAACCAATAGTGACAAAACTGGTCTACTGGAGGAATTGCCTTTTCTACACTATACAATTCTTAGTTTATACTGACAAATGAATGTACGTAATCGGTCAGGTGTTCATATTAAGATGGCAACGTTGATTATAGCAATTTTTATCACCGCCCGCGCAACCAATGTTCGTTTTTTTACTTTTAATTTTCTTCTCAATTATCTATAAATGCACTTGTTAATATATTTTTAAAATAAAAATAAAACAGTAAACTGAAATTAACATTGAGTGCGAATTAATGTTAATTTCAATTATTTGCAGAAATATTTAGGCATCCAGGAGTTATGCCCGTACATGCGTTTTGTTTTTGTGTAAATCGAAATGCTGCTTGATAATCCGCGCCGATAAATCGTTTTACACCGTTTTACCTTTCTTAGTCGTTATATCTGTTAAAGGTAAGTGTGGGCTTTTGATAATAATATGTTGCGCAACAGCGACCTCATATTAACCATTTGTTTTAACATCTGGATTAAAATTTATTAGTTCTGATTCCGTGGTTAAACGTCTGGATGATCCGCGGCCCCGCTTTGATGCACAACATACATATGCAGATTGATCAATTCTATTTAAGCTTAGCATAATTATTGCTTATCCTGTATTGCAGGTGAATGGGAAAATGCTCTTCCACACATTTTAAATGCATATTTTAGCAGCATCATGTGTGCGTTTACAGGCCACTTACAATTGACATTTGTATGCATGGGACACTGTCCTGCAAAAATGGAATGTTCTCGTGCTTGTTATTTTTATCTGATCTTATCTTTTTCTATCCATTTACCCGCCTTTTTTCAAATAATTAGTTATACGCATTGACGCGTTCTTACCTTCTTAGCTCATCATCAATGCTTGTCGTCAAACTGAAAATCAGAGGTTAAAACGCAATGTAAATATAGAGTTTAGAAAATTCGAGCTGTGAGTTCAGCCCTTGAAGTCTAAAACCTATTTATGATGACTAACTGACGATGTTTTTTCTATGTTTTGAAACCGATTTAAAGGATGGGACTGGTGTTTATCTCAAGTGCTTTACCTTGATGTTCTCGTCGATCTTATAATTATCAATCGTGGAGTAATAAAGTATTTGCTTGCAAAAAAATGTTTGTATTGCACAAAGATAAATGAGTTCTAGTATTGCAGTCAACTCATCATTTAGACCATGGGAGTTTTTAATAGAAAACTGTTACATTATATCTAGGATTATCTACGAGAAATAAATTTGCTACGCAAAACACATAACTCGATGAAATTCAACTAAAAGCTGCTGAAGTAATGGTGAATCAGGCCCTGCGAAACTCTGTCAGCTCGTATGTCAACATGAGCCCGTGGGCCTATATTGGAAGAATTTTATCGTATGCATTTTTGATTTAAATTTCGTATTTTTTAATCCTCGATGGTCTGTTTGATAACAAGTGTTACATAAGACACATACTTTGTTTATGGCAGTGGTTTCAACACGCTTATTATCCAACAAACGAACTGAATTAACACGGCCGTTGCTCAAACAAGATTTTGTGAAGGCTCAATGATACGCGATGCTCAAATCTTGTAACCTTGACGGCAATTTTTCTGATTTAAAGGAACCTTAACCTGATGCACATAAATACAAATATTTCTGCCTTAAGTATTGAAAACCGATCTCAAAATAGGCTATTTATTTTCAATTGACCTAGTTATGCATGAAACACATCTGATTAATTCACATTAGAATAACAAAATTATTTAATAAGCGCTATTCTTTTTTATAATCCTTGGAATTGATGATCAATTTTGTCAGGTGATCGTAGATTTTTGACTTGACGACAGAACTTAATTCAATTCATCTAGAGATATTTTTCGAAACACTGATGAAATTATTCTTTAGCAGTTGTTACATCGTGTAGGCTTTCGTATAATTAATGAAACGGTTGATCTAGCACCAAGAAAGATTGCTTTTTTGAGTTTCTACACCATCGAAATTATATTTTATCATATCATTAATTTTATAGAATTCTATAGTCGTATACTATTTTCACTAAAAAAATGTGTATACAACAACCTATATTAATTGTTTCCTGATTTCAATTGACTTTTAAATCGTAACACATCGTGTCGTTGTTAAAATTTCGACTAAAATAAACGTTTGCATTTAACATAAAAATTATCAATTTTTATTGTATTAAGCTGATATTGATTGCGCATGTAATGGAAACAATTATTTAAGTAAATTTTACGTAATTTCAATAAAAATTACTGTAAAATTTGTTAGAGTATTTACGAACCGACACTTTTTTCGGAAATAAACTTCTCATATTGTGCAATTAGTCACTCTAAATAAAAATCCGAACGCGTAGTTTCGTTATCAGTTATTTATAAAAAGAAAATAAAAAATGAAAGTTATTAATTCAGCTTTGCCTTTGATGGTTTCATATAAATGACAGTTTTAAAAGACCATTTCATGGTAGTACTCCAATTTGGATGTATATGCAATAATATCTGTGACGTAGTTATCGTATCAATAGGCTTAAATTGACTAACTGCGAAATGCTATGTCGCAGGAAAAATTCCAGGTTAAAGGCTGTCAGATGCGCATTTTAATGCGCATTTCTATTGAACCATTATTGTAACGACACAACTCATACTAAATAATAAAAATGGGGATCGATTAGTCCTTTTTGCCTTTTTCTGTCCCATTATTTGTAATAAAGATTGAATTAAACAAACTGAAAATACAATCTTAACACATGCGAAGTATGCCACTTTCACATTATTCTTCTTCTTCTTCTTATTATTATTATTATAAGAACATACATTTCCATTTTACTCTACATTAACACATAGAAAAAACCGAATAGGTGTATCTGCATTATTTGGCTCGAGATATCTGGTGATCAGGCTTCTGTAATTCACTGCTGTCTAATCGTAAACCCGTGCATTGAAAACATATAAAGCTTTAACTGATCACCACTCTCGTTTTAACCGGTGCACTACAGAAAATATACCCTCAATTACAGGTACTAATGTGATTCCATCTTCCATGACTTCAATATGTGTACTACATTAACCCACTTACAGACGAAACGGCATTTCGCTATTATTTAATTCTTAACCATGAATGTCATAGTTATTCATGGGATGCAAATGAATACTCTGCTGTCCATTAGTAATAAAGGATTATTGTGTTTACTATGCAGTAAAATAATCCCGTATACAATAGAAGATTGACAAAGAAATCATTTTTATCAAGGCGTAACATACAGTATAACTAGAAAACCTGTGATGCAGCTGCGATAATTTTCAACTACGACTTAATAAGTAGCACGCCAAAAAATTGATGTGCAATATATCCAGGATGCTTGGTTACAATTTGAAGTAATATCTGCACATTTAATAATTAATCGAGGGAATCTTGTGCAAAAACAGTTATCAGACACACAGCAAGATGTTTAAACTTATTCTTTTTCACACAAAGGCAATTTTACAACTTTACACACTCGTCTAGGAGATTTTATCTTCCTATTATCCCACATTACTCACACCAATATATAGTGGTTAAGGGGCGTGATACCGACTCCCACTGATGAGTCGCCAGTAGGCACGAAACAAATGTGCATGAGATTATACTTACCGTTCATGCTGACTTTCGATTATCCTTCTGGTTACAACTGAACTAATTTGTTACTACGTTCGCAACACCTAATACGCGATAGCTTAGCGCAGCTTATTATTATTTTTTTTAAATTTTCCTTTGAATAATTGCAAATGGTAAGGTAACTTTTGGCAAGACGACCTCAATTATCATTTTTATTGGTAAAAAAATTGGTAAATTTGATTGTTTTCATTTAATCTATCCAAATAAGTATAGTTATTTAACGCTATCATAAGTTTCAATCATCGTGTAGCGAAGGAGAACATGACAGGTACATTTGAGAAACACTATGAAGCTATCACGCTCATCGAATGTTGGAGCTCTTCTTAAAATCGAATAATTGCTCCAACCAGTCAGTGCTATAAAACAAATTCCACGTGACTAGTAATTCAATTTCCGACAATTTGCTTTCCATCTTCCTTTTTTAGTATGTTACAATCGAAAAATTTTCTATACTCCTAAATTTATTAATTTAGCTTTTCTTCCCGTTGCTTTGAGGGGGCATCTGCATAAGTTGTCCTATCTACTTATATTATTTACCACTTAGGAGTGCGTTAACCACTGACTTGTAATACTTGAATTTTATAATCAGGATTCTTTTACTCTAATTGATCCAAGTATTCCTCATTTTATGCGTTAAATTTCCTCCGAAAGCATTGCAAATACTAATTTGATGACACAATTGCCTTACCGGAATCGAAAAACAGTCAGTTCCAAAGAACTTAAAAACTTGTAAATTGGGTGTGTTCATTCTTTTATCATCCTTAATTCTATGTTACGTTAACGTTATTCCTTGCTTTGAGGGGGCATCTGCATAAGTTGTCCTATCTACTTATATTATTTACCACTTAGGAGTGCGTTAACCACTGACTTGTAATACTTGAATTTTATAATCAGGATTCTTTTACTCTAATTGATCCAAGTATTCCTCATTTTATGCGTTAAATTTCCTCCGAAAGCATTGCAAATACTAATTTGATGACACAATTGCCTTACCGGAATCGAAAAACAGTCAGTTCCAAAGAACTTAAAAACTTGTAAATTGGGTGTGTTCATTATTTTATCATCCTTAATTCTATGTTACGTTAACGTTATTCCTCAGGGAATATAATAACATTGTGGAGTATTTAAAAGTTATGTTATGCATCATTAAACGAAGTAAAAAAATTTTCGTAAGTGATATTTGTTCATCAGATTGAACTATAACTAAATGACACCATAAACTGTTTTTTTAAAAATCATAGCAATAAGCTCTACAATTAAATATTAGCAGAGCCATAAATAGAATTGCATTTAGTAAAGAGCAAAAATGGCCAGTTAATTTGATTATATTAAAGAATTCATGTTACTCGCAATGTTCAAAATGGGAATCGAAATGAAGATCCATCCTATCCTGACAAAGATTCAGTTTAGATTATGTACTAATGTAAAAACGATTCAAGAAACGCCGCCAAATATTATTTCGTTTCTATATTTGCTCTGATTGCCCCTATTTGTTAACAGTTACAAAGTAGTGAATTGAAATTCTTCTCTGAAAATTCCCGGTAATCTAAGCTTAAAGTAATAATAAAAACAACTCTACATAAACAAAATGTAGCCGTAAAAATACGATAAAAATGTTGTTGATGGCAGTGTTGATATATATATATATATATATATATATATATATATATATATTGGTTTAAATAAATATCGCATAAGTACGCAAATACGATTCAGTAGTGCGACCAGTGAGGTCCATAATGTGTACTCATATGTGCATACCAAAATTTTTGCGGCCGCTGTTGAAACAAGGAGCCTTTATTTCTATCCTAGCGAAACCTTTTTTAAGTCAGCGAAGCTGCGCGTTGGTTGCAATTTCCTGTTATATACCAAGTTATGATTTTTGGTCAGACTTACTTTCATGCGTATCTTGTTGGCTATTGATTTCGCCTTAGCGTTCCAACTTTCCATTCCTGATCTGCGTTTATAAAACAGGCAAAATGGTATCTTGCATATGATGTTGCATTAGAGTAAAATGACGCGATTTAGTGTTATATATAAATTTTGTCGATATACATTAAACATTTCGCAAGATTTGTGGTGAAAAACTCTGAGCCACATGCTATTTAGTCTATACCTTGACTGCAGCATTTCTGGCAAGTCTTGATGTGTACCCATTTAAAGAAAAAAAGGTTTAGTTAGTGAATTGAATTTGATATGTTATGAAATTATATATTTGATCATAAACTGAATATATATATATATATATATATATATCATACATATATATATATATATATATATATATATATATATATATATATATATATGATCATCGATTTAGTACGATTGTGTGTTTTCTTTAGATGAATTTTAAGGGAATATTGATAATTTAGCTAATAGTTATGGTTATGATGATACTAAACAAGCCCATCTTGCTCAAGTCTGTCCGTAAATAGTCACGTATGTACCGGTGTTGTTGGTGATAATGATAACGCATAGTTCGTTGCTGAAGGCAGAACTGTCTTTCAACGTAGGAGCAATATATGCAATCATCCAATCCTAATGGACTTACAAATTGCATAACATTAATGAAGCAAAAATTATGTTTTCTCCCTCTCACCTAACGACACAAAAGCACGATACATGAATGTGAAGCTTTTATGTACATCCAAAAGCACAGTATCTTATTCATTCAAAACGTTTTATTAAGTGAAACTGTTTGTGCGGATTAAAATGAGAACTGCATACCTGAATCAACAACTTTACCAAGTAGTATCGGATGTTGGAAAGCATAATTATAATTATAATTTTGCATATTTTAGATCGTTATTTATTAAATCTCAAGAACAAATACTCTACACACACACACACACAAACTCACACACACACACACACACACACATATATATATATATATATATATATATATATATATATATATATATATATATATATATATATATTATGATATCCATGCCGTTTTAATTAACACAGTATTCTTATAATTAGGAAAAAAACACAAATAACTAAGAGGATAATGGCCATTTATTTCGTGAATACTAAACGTCTCTTATACAATCATACATATTTATACATTTTGGGTTGTTAATTGGTTATGTTTTTGGTAACAAATCTGACTCGTTTTTACTGCTGTTTCTTGTTTTGACTAGTAGGTGAGTGTGTATGCGTTTGTGTTTGTATTGTGTATGTGTGTTTGCATGTAAAGGTCATTCTCGCAGTATTGCGAAGTGATGTCTGAGATCTTGTCATGATTGTTTTGATAACTTGAGAGTTAGCCATTTGTGCAAATTGTTCACTGTTATCTATACAAGTGCTGTTTTTCCCAGTATAGTTAATCGTTTCACCCCGCTGCGCGAGAGTGCTATTTTCGCTTGGTAACAACGCTAATGTTGATTGTCTTGTTAAACGCTCACACTGTTTGGAGACTTCTGTCATCGTATGCGCCTCTGTTATCTCAACTTCACCTTGTTGCCAATCCGATTGTACGTTTGTTGATTCTAATCGAGGGCCTGTTGGTTCTTGGCTGGGTACTAGTATATTGTTGTTGAATTTTGTTATCCTTGGCCAGTCGATAAGGATATCATGTTGATGAAACTTTTGAATGTTAAGTTCAGGTGTTTGTTGTTTTATGTAAAGCGCTTCGTAGATAAAAAGTAATTTTTCAGATTTTGCTTTGTGTAGAATTGTGAAATTGGTCGAATTGACAGGGTGCCCCGTTGCTAATATATGATCGGAAATAGCTGATTTTCCTGACGGTGGCAAGCCTTTGTTAATCAATTTCTGTGGCAAATGTTGCTGGATTCTGCTTATCAATTGCTTCTTCGTACGTCCGATATATGTGCTACCGCACATACATGAGAATTTATAGACTATGAATGATTTGGAGAGAAGTGGCAATTGATCTTTGGCATCCAACCTCATGATTCTCTGTGTACTGAATGTCATATTAACTTTAACACTGGGAAAGTTGTCCTTAGTTATTCTATTCAGCCGCCGTGCAATTATTGAGGCTGGTATGTCGCCTCTAAATGGTAAGTTTAGGTAAACCTGCTTGCCGGTGTCCTCTCTAGTACGAATTTGCCGTGGTCTAATGTTGACATCAATGAACCGCTCTGGGTAGTTGTTCATTAGCAGAATATTCCTGAGGTAGCCCAGTTCTTCCTCAATCTTGTGTTCAGAGCAGATCTTTCTGATTCTGTTCGCTAGGTTGTTTACTAAGTTTCTTTTGTGGGATTTTGGCACACTACTGTTGTAATGGATGTATTGTCCAGTGAAAGTGGATTTTCTATGTATGGCCAGTGTCAACTCTCCGTCTGCTTCTCGAGTGAGTTTGATGTCAAGGAATGGGAAACTGTCGTCTTTCTCTACTTCGAGAGTGAATTTGATGTCTGGATCGACTCCATTTGCTTGTTTGAGGATTTCGGAGGGGTCTGCTGCTTCTGAGATGAACAACAAGATATCATCTACATACCTTTTGTAGAATGCGCACTGGTCAATTATACCTTTCAGACTCGTTTTTTCCAGGTGATACATGTATACATCTGCCAGGAGGGGTGCGATGCAGCTTCCCATAGCTACACCATTGATCTGGCGATAGTATATACCTTCGAAGGTAAATTGCACGTTTTTAGTACATGCTAATATGAGGTCTTTGATGTCATTGGTGTCTATAGGGAAGTCAAAAATCTCATTTTTGATGAGATCACACAAGATCTCCGTTGTCTTATCCAGTGGTATGTTTGTAAATAAGGATGAGACGTCAAGCGAGACCATCTTATTCTGTAGGATGTTCTTCCCCTTCAGTTCATTTGCTAATTCGAAAGAGTCCTTGATAGTGTTAGTGTTTATGATGCTCCGTATTGGTTCAAGTAGTTTGCAGAGAAACTTGGCTGGTTTATGTTGTGGAGCGTTGATCATTGACATAATGGGCCGCATCGAAGGAGCTCCTGAGGCTGTCACGGCTTTGTGAGTTTTTGGTTTGCCGTACAATCTTGCGGTGTTTGTTCCGACTGGTTTTGCTTTTTGGATGTCTTCTGTGAGTTTTGATCTAATCTCGGAGTCAGCCGTCGATGTTAGCACATGTTTTTCCATCTTTTTCAAAATTGCATTAATTCTTGATTCGATGTTCGTTGAATCATCTTTCTGTTTGATGTCATGCTTAAATTTGGATGGATCATTTATTATATCCTTCATGGCCTTCTTGTAAGCGTCCGCCTCAAGTATAACAATTCCTGATCCTTTGTCGGGTGTGGCAAGTCGTACGGATTTGTCTGATTGGAGTTTTCTAAGTTCGTCTATGTGCTGTTTTGTGATGATTTGGCTGCCTTTGAATTCCTTCTTGTATTGTTCTAGTGCGCTTACTATCTCAGCTTTCAGTCCTTGTCCATTGAATGTATGTGGGGCGGTGTCTTTCGTTAAGTCATTGTAGAAATTTTCCGTTCCAGCCTGAATGTCAATAATGTCCCGTTCACTTAGATTTTTCTTGACTACGCAGAATTTTGCTCCTAAGGAGAGTAATTCTTTCTGGTGTTTTGACAAGATCACTTTTGAATAATTGTGAATAAAAGCGTCTGGGTTGGTAGGAAATTTTGATTGCGTAGGAAATTTGTCCAGGTCTCTCGTGAGGTTCTTGGTTTCTTTTTCCGCTGTTATATTCATCAGTGTTTCTATCTTCTTTGTGAAAGCGGTGTATTCGCCGTCATTCAGTCTTGCAATTCGACAACCCAGTGATTGAATGATGCTCTCGGCGTCTTGCAGTTTTGCTTGGTTGTCCTCGATACCATTAAGCAATAAGCGACTTATAAGTTTATTCGTCGGTTTTTGGTTATTTCTTCTGCATTGCTTGAGGAATCGTTTTGGCACAACATCTGATTCTAAACACGATTTGAAGAACTTAATCCTTTCTAGAAGTTTGGCACACGTACAGTTGGCTGCAATATAAGTGTTTAGTTCCTTACGGGTAAAAGGCTGACCCCGCTCTTTGATAATCTTTATGATATCCATGCCGTTTTAATTAACACAGTATTCTTATAATTAGGAAAACAACACTAAATAACAAAGTGGATAAAGGCCATTTATTTCGTGAATACTAAACATCTCTTATACAATCATACATATTTATACATTTTGGGTTTTCAATTGATTATGCTATTGGTAACAAATCTGACTCGTTATTACTGCTGTTTCTTGTTTTGACTAGTAGGTGAGTGTGTATGCGTTTGTGTTTGTGTTGTGTATGTGTGTTTGCATGTAAAGGTCATTCTCGCAGTATTGCGAAGTGATGTCTGAGATCTTGTCATGATTGTTTTGATAACTTGAGAGTTAGCCATTTGTGCAAATTGTTCACTGTTATCTATACAAGTGCTATTTTTCCCAGTATAGTTAATCGTTTCACCCCGCTGCGCAAGAGTGCTATTTTCGCTTGGTAACAACGCTAATGTTGATTGTCGTGTTAAACGCTCACACTGTTTGGAGACTTCTGTCATCGTATGCGCCTCTGTTATCTCAACTTCACCTTGTTGCCAATCCGATTGTACGTTTGTTGATTCTAATCGAGGGCCTGTTGGTTCTTGGCTGGGTACTAGTATATTGTTGTTGAATTTTGTTATCCTTGGCCAGTCGATAAGGATATCATGTTGATGAAACTTTTGAATGTTAAGTTCAGGTGTTTGTTGTTTTATGTAAAGCGCTTCGTAGATAAAAAGTAATTTTTCAGATTTTGCTTTGTGTAGAATTGTGAAATTGGTCGAATTGACAGGGTGCCCCGTTGCTAATATATGATCGGAAATAGCTGATTTTCCAGACGGTGGCAAGCCTTTGTTAATCAATTTCTGTGGCAAATGTTGCTGGATTCTGCTTATCAATTGCTTCTTCGTACGTCCGATATATGTGCTACCGCACATACATGAGAATTTGTAGACTATGGATGATTTGGAGAGAATTGACAATTGATCTTTAGACGCGACGTACCGGCCTCAATAATTGCACGGCAGCTGAATAGAATAACTAAGGAGAATTTTCCCAGTGTTAAATTTAATATCACATTTAGCACACAGAGAATCATGAGGTTGGATGCCAAAGATCAATTGCCAATTCTCTCCAAATCGTTCATAGTCTACAAATTCTCATGTATGTGCGGTAGCACATATATCGGACGTACGAAGAAGCAATTGATAAGCAGAATTCAGCAACATTTGCCACAGATTTAGGATTTAATATAATAGACAAACCGGCTCGTCATTTGTTTTTATACTCTCTAGCAGAAATTGGTTTATTGTTACATTTGGTATCCCAATTATTATCTATACGCTAGGTCACACGAAATGTATTGATTTAATCGCTACGACCTATAAAATATTCTGACTTTCTATATATTAATTCAATAATGAATGTCAGAATATAGATATTTTTAATTTTGCTGCAATTAATGATTGCTTAGGTAGAGATATTTGTTATTTATGTGAAAATAATTAACTCAGAATCAAATAAAAATCATATTTTACCGACCGAAATACAATAACAATACACAAAGTTAGGTGTATTAATGAATTTTGATTTTCCTTTGTCATTATCAGAGCACGTTATACTGACTGATGTTGGTCGAACCGAATGTAAAAAATAGGTCGAAAAAACTTATTTATGAATCTGTTCATTATTTTGTCACTTACAATGTAATTGTCAAAGATTTTGGCTGCATATTTATTGCACAGTAATTATGTTAACTGTTATATAGATTTCGCCATATACAAAGTAATTAAGTTACAAATGACCGATGAAAAGTTTTGTGAGACGTCTGTGGGTGAAAGCCGTACTTTTTTATTTTCAATTAGTTCTATATACGTATTGACATATAGTTTGCTGTCGGGTTCTAATGATTACCTTGAAGGTTTAAATGAGTCAGTAGGTATAGCTGACAGAATTATAGTTATGTTGTACAATCAAATAACAAATATTATTGGTCGTTACACAATCCCAGCGAATTGGGAATACATACATGTAGATAAAGATGCTACTATTATTCTAGTGCACGAGGATTTTTTATAGTTAAAAGGCATATTCATATATGCTTCGCGTTTTTAAATCATTTACTGACATGATCTGTTATGCTATTTATCATACTACCTTTAAGGTAGACCACAGTGATATAGGAAGTTTTCCCACGTTAATCATATAATGTAATCCCGACACGCGCTATCAATTAATATCCCATTACGTAACTTAAATGAGCGTGCTAAAATCTACACAGAAATTTAGCAACAAATATTCAAGTCATGCGCAATGTATGCGGGACTAATAGAAATAAATTCTATATTTACAATTTCCTACAACCGTTATGTAGTTAAACGAACATTCGTTTCGCGGGCAGTGATAGAATTTACCATAATCAAGGTTTCGATCTTGATATAAACACACCTGACCCATTAAGTACATGAATTTATCAGTATAAACCAAGAAATATATAGTGTAGAAAAGGCAATTTTTCTAGTAGACCGGTTTCGTCCAAATTGGGAACTCATCACGTACTGTTCAGAATTTTCCGCGTAAAGGGCTCTAATCTGGGCACATCTGCTTCGAAATCTGGTGCTCTAACCATCCATTTATACCAAAAGATCCTACTAACCATCCCCAATCTGTCATTATTGAACAGACACCACAATAAATGGGGAAGTGGTATTGAAATTAACATTTATATAATTAAACGAAGATTGGTTGCACGGGCGGTGAGAACAATTACTATAATCAACGCTGTGATATCGCGGCAGAGTTGCTTAGGAATTAGAACACCAGTTTCCGAAGCAGACCTACCTAGGTTCGAACCCTGTCCATGGCAAATACTGGCCAGCACATGATGAGTTCCCAATAAGAACGAAACCGGTCTATTAGATTAATTGCCTTTTCTACACTATACAATTCTTAGTTTATACTGACAAATCTATGTAGAAAATGTGTCAGGTGTTTATATCAAGATCGCAATCTTGATTATAGTGGCTTATATAACATTTGAAGATTGGTGAATTAATCCTCCATCGTCAGTTGTTTGTCGTGCTCTGATGGTGATCTCTGAATTTTAAAACGCAACGGTGGATGGAACTGGCGGTAATTTTTGCCATTTTATGTGACGGGTCAACTTATGTTGAATTTTTTCTTACTTTATGTTCAAAATAATAGTATTTAAAATAAATTAAAAACAACAACAACAACAATAATAATTTAAAAAAAATAATAATAGCTATTCTTTATAATTAATTTTGCATTTTTTAGAAGTAGCAGTATAAAGCATAACATCGATATTAGTTTATGACCTATAATTAGTTGTATTAGTAATTGCGTACAAATTACAGGTAGTATCAGTCGTAGTAGTTCTAGTAGCTAAATTTTTTTGTAAACATTAACGTTATATGAAATAAAACTTACTTTAAAAAAATATCATCAATGATATTATTTGTTTTAGTAGAAATAAGCTAAAAACTATTATTATTTTGTTAATATTATTAATGTTACTATTATTATTGTAATGCAAGTAATAATAGTAATGCTACTTTAAGTAGTGTTAGTAATTCAACAGGGGATGGGATTTTAATTATTCTCATGTGTGTGATTATCAATATATGTTTGTAATAGAAGAATCTCACTAAGACATTTTATTCGAATGCTATTATTTACAAATGCAATTAAAATGACACAAGTTTGCTATTCGGTCAACTATGGAGCTATTGCTTGCTAAAATATGAGTTTAGCTGCTACGAAAGTAACCTCAAAAGGTAAACTATCATCGTATTACAAATCCATAGCAATTTTATAAAGGCTAGTTTGGGCTTTAAGTATTTATCAATCGCAAAACGTCTTACATTTATTGAATGCGGGTAGCAATATAATCTGTTCTCGTTGCTCGAAGATTAATTGATGCTTTGATGCTTTCATATGGTTTAAAAATAAACTCAGTTTTAGAGAATCTGGAAGACTGATACATGCACTGTAGGCATCATATTTAAACTGGCAATACTTTTCTTTCTACTTGTGGATTGTCACTCTACAATATAATTGATAAACAGCTTGTTTTAACATTGCATTTTAATAACAAAACACATCTGAAGCACATCATAATGATCCTGTTTATTCTGGATAAGAATTAAATTTAAGTTCAAATATGATCAGAAGGAAATGCCAAAATCAGCACAAAAATAAATAATATCATTTATACGTGTATTTTGTGCATAATCATCAATTGGAGCTGGTATTGGACCCAATAATCAATATTGACCAAATAATTAATTGGTTTGGAGCGTCGTGCCGGCCCCTCTCTATTAAGTTTCCAGTAAGCATGAAACGGATGTGTTCATGAGATTATAAATTTTGTCGAATCTGACTTTGGAATCTCCTTCTGGTTCTATTTGACCTAATTTGTTGCTAGGTGTGCAATAGCTGATGCACAAATGTAGTTCTATTATTTCTCTGCAACAATCTATATATGAGAACTATTTTGTTGGTTTAAGCGACATCGGGTGCTTTATAGAGAGAAGTGCGTTACCAAATTTTCCACAGCATAATTGTTGTGTAGCATAAGCGGTTCTTATCTTAATTGTTTATTAATTTTTGAATAAATTAAATTTGGAAGACTTTAACCGTAGATTAAATTATTTATTTATATTATAACTTACTATATGTGTTAATGCCGCAGTGTAAGCATTCAGCAATGTAAGTATTCAAAAATTACTTGACGAAAGTTTTAAAAATTAAAAAAAATAATAAATCGATCAAAAGTCTATCAACGGCACACATTAAAAAATGATTGTCTATTCAATATCGTATTCCTGTTGATGAAAATTTCCTACATTGTCGCAAAGTTTTACTAATTTACTCGAAAACAGAAGGTTTAATTATTAATTTTAATATACTTATTTACAGATTTAAAATTTTGCTTGGGCAAAAATAGAAAAAGTTAAAAAAGTGCTTTTGTTAGACATTGCTGAATTAGACATTATCAATACCTCGGTTAAAAGGACACTACCGTGTTGAGATTTGGTTAATAAGACAAAACATTTTCTTCGATAAATGATTTGTTGTTGCTAACGTAAATAAGCATTAATACCATATTCTAGTGAGCTTGGCTCTAAATAGAAAATATATATGAATAAAATTTAGTAGCACGTAAAATGGATTTGCCTATAAAAAATACCATGTATAAAGTTTCTATGCAGTCTACAGGAAGTTTCTTTATTAAAGAACTTTTATTTGTGGCGCACATTGTGTAGGGCGAAAAGCGAAATTGATGTCAAATGAATTGAGAAGATGCTCCACTTTGGATGAAACAATATAAATACGTGTGGTGTCTGTTCAGTAATTTTGGATGTTTAGTTGGAACTTTGGGTCTAAATGGATGCCATATGAGCTCCACCTAAAGAAAAAATAGACTAAACAGGTTACATTAGTTAGTATATAACTGAAAATTTTGTGCAGTGTAGTGTGCGGCAGAATGGCTCAGTGGTTAGAGCACCAGGTTCCGAAGCAGACTTGCCCAGGTTCGAGTCCTGTCCGCGGCAAATTTTAACAGCGGCAGGATGGCTCAGTGGTTAGAGCACCAGATTCCGAAGCAGACGTGCCCAGGTTCGAGTTTCTGTCCGCGGCAAATTCGAACCAGTACATGATGAGTTCCCAATAAGGACGAAACCGGTCTACTGGATGAATTGGCTTTTCTACACTATACAATTCTTAGTTGATACTGACATATGTAAGTAATTAATGGGTCAGGTGTTTATATCAAGACCGCAACCTTCATTATAATAATATATATACGAGCCAAAAAGTTTGGCATTATGTACAATTTCCCTATTAGGAGCAATAATTTTAACAAAATTATGAGCGCGTAAGAGCCTTTAGATGGCCTATTTCGTAATCTATTTCCAAAAAAACATGCAAAATATAGTTTTTTTGACAGATATATTCGGTATAATGACTGTCAATACCATGACGTGTTCCGACTTGTGTAATAATTTTTATTAATTCTTCTTTTAGAATTCAAAAAGTTAAATCTTCATTCTGTATTGAATTTAATTGTTTTAAATGACTTTTTTTATTAGTAGTGCTACAAATACTTTTTTCATCACGATAGTTATGTTGCAAATTATGTTTTCTAGTCAACTTTACTATGAAATATGTACGGCGAAGTTTATTTAATAGTGGATATTGTCCGATATACAGTCCCTCAACGTATGAGTCGTGCATCCATGTAACCGCGTGTGGCCTTGCATATAGCCATTGTCGAGTGCTCGTGGGTCGAAAAACATATTGCAGATTTATTTTGGGGTTGATGACGGCCGCACAACCACCCAGATATTTTATGTGGCTACGCTTTAGTGAGTGCCTAAAGGAAAAATCGCAAAGTGAACGTGTCTCTGTCCGAGACACTGCTGAATTCCTCATCAAACAGCTGCAACTATCCGCCTGCTCAATTTCATAGACTGAACTTCTAAAAATCAATGAAGATTTAATTTATTCTAGACCTTATTGCTTTTCCAATCAGAATCAGTTGAATGTTTTACCAATTAAATAGTAACACTAATTTCAATTTATTAATTGGCGTTTGGTAAATTTTAACAAATTTCCTAAGTATAACTTTTGCGCCTAAACCCTATAGAACACATTTTTATATTTGGCTGATAAACGGATAAGGTCACATCTATTGGTTAGCTTAATGAAACAGGTCTCGTTTGAATTTAAAAATAATCTAAATTAGAAACGTAACCAAAAATATCTGTTTAAGTTAACAGGAAGCTTCAAATACTGTCCTAAATTTGCTGCGGACGGGATACGAAACTGAGCACATTCACTTCAGATTTTGTGAATCTATGTAGTTTATATTGAAAATATGCATATAATCAAAATCCTTATGTCATAATTCAAATATATATATATATATATATATATATATATATATATCGTTATCAGTTTCACCATTCATTAAAATATGAAAACACGTCCTTTATTCCATGGAATAACATTTATTAATAAATCTTATTTCTACCAGTATCTACAGCCATTATTCTTGATTCGTTAGTGTATTCGTTCATCCAATCCCAGCTGTACATTTGTCGTAACCAATCCCCTCTTCGTTATGTCAGTCTTTGTTTTGCACAATTTAGACCCCACCTTTTGCGTGACGTCATGTGGTGTGTCTTAGCTTTCATTGTAATTGAGTCCGTAATTGATTGGTGTGTCTTATTTTGCGGAACGTAGGCTATTTTTTAAGGCGAACATGTAATACTCACAGGTCATGCTGTTAGTAGTAACAATTTTTCAGTTCTGTACAGGGCAAAAATGCTTCTGGCTTTTGAACTGAACCCCTGCTTAAACGCTCAGAAAGTAATTCAAAAGGAAATTAAATTGGACGGGAAACAAAGACATAACTGGCAGGCCTTCAAAATTAGCCTACGATCCGCAAAATACGACACACTCATCAATTACGGACGCAATTACAATGAAAGCGATGACACCACATGACGTTACCTAAAAGGAGTGGTCTAAATTGCGCAAAACAAAGACTGGCATAGCTAAGAGGGAATTGGTTACGACAATTGTATTGGGATTGGATGAACGAATTTATTAACGAATCCAGAATACTGCCTGTAGATACTGGTAGAAATAAGATATTAATATACTTTATTCCATGTAATAAAGATTGTGTTTTGATATATATATATATATATATATATATATATATATATATGTATATTTATATATATATATATATATATATATATATATATATATATATATATATTATTTGAATCAAATAGGGAATGCAAGTCATCGACAAGAACGGTTTCTGTCATTTTAGTGTATGTCTATTAGTTTATGGAATTTATTTCGCTGTTGTTGAAAGATTTGCTACTCAATAGATAACGCCATGGAAGCCATGTTTTAATAAAATATCATTTCCAAACAAAGCGTTGGTGACCTATTTTCTTTTTCAGCCAACACATTGGCATGGATCTAATGGGTTATGCAGAAGTGAAACATCAATTTTTAACCTCTCGTGTATTGCTGAGACGTTTGTCTGTCGGTTCCCAAGTGAAACGAGATTTGCCTTAAAGCAGCAGATCTGGGATGGCTTTGCCGGACGTTAGGCTGAAATTATTATCTTAGTTGACACACCTGACGGAAAGACTGGTCAAAAAGAATTTTGTATAAAATTGCAAAATTCCATTTATTTTGCGATTCAAGAGGCAATGGGAGTGAGTTTCAAGCCTATGAAAAAAATTAGTCGGGTATCAATTCGCTGCCGCACGGCTAAACTGGCAAATAGTTGTTGAGTGTCCAAAGATGATGAAACAAGATGAATTGCATCTGTTATCTGACGCAAAGATCATTTAATACTGAAAACATGTGCCTGTCGAATTGCTGCCATATTTCTTCAATTAAATAACACAATTTCTGGTGGCGTAGTGCCTGTCTAATAACGAAAGTTCTGGCTAACTAATTGAGACGTCAGTGCGAATGTGACATCGATTACAAACCTTTCATCGAACTACTTAAAAGAAAAACATTATTTTTTATATAGTTAAAAACTGCATGCAATAAAATTCTATGATCGCTTAGAGAATGAGCTGCAATTATGAAACGAATTGAAGTTTATTTGAATTGTGGCGCAGCGAATCTGGTAATTACATGAGGCGCGCTCATCTAAGTTTAATGTGGTCTTGTTTCTAAATTGCACTTGATTTTAATTCAATACTCTTTTTATGTGAAGGACAAAGGTAAATATATATATATATATATATATATATATATATATATATAAATTACTTTATTGCTAAAATCAATTAAAATTATGTATGTATATATATATACATATATATATATATATATATATATATATATATATATATATATATATATATTTACTAAACAGCTCATAAGGTAGGAAAGGTAATTCATAAATATGTCGAATAGGAGTGAAACAAAAACATAAAGAACAGGCCTTCAAACTTAACAGATATTCCGTAAATTGCGACACACCTATTAATTTCGTCAACATTAAAAATGAAAGCGATCATACATCAGATGGCGTTGCAAAGAAGTAGCATTCTACACTGCAAAAATCCAAGACAGAGAGCTAATAGGTGATTGTTTAAGACAAATGTATTATTAGTGTTGGATAAGCGAAAATATTAACGAATCCATATTAGTGGCTCTAAATACAGGTAGAAATAATATTTATTAATAAATGTTGCAGCATGGATTACGGTTCTTTTTTCCAATACTTTAATAAATGTTGAATTAAACAACAATCACAATATGTACATTTGTAATTATCCTGGCAGTATGTTAATATATACATGGTTTCGATGTTAACAAAATATTGCACATAGTAGCAAATTAAATTTATCAAGTGAACCGGTTTCCTTTTTATTGTACAAAGAATAATTACTTAACAGAATTATTGCTTACTTCAATTCAATGTGATTACCCGAAGTGGCATATTTTCTGTTCTCTAATGAAAGATTATCGGTTACCAATTGGACTTCAATCAATGGAAACACTGACGAACATTGGTAAGAAAAATGAAAATTGCATATTGTGTGCGTCTTGATCTTTGCAGTAAAGATGTTGTCAGGCGATGATGTAAATGTGTGTCGTTTTGAGCCCCCGTCTTAGAAATTCTGGCCAGATCTTAATGAGTAGTCAAAAATAGCGAAACTGGTCGATTTGGGTATTTTTATTTGCTATCTTATACAACTTTTAATTTATACTGGCAAAATATAATGTGTATACGATAAACCTATGACAAGGTAGTAAATGTATTGCACCAGGTATCCGGTTTCATCCATATTGGGAAATTTACCTCAAAAGACGAAACACTACATCATGGATTTCAACTTGTAAGAATTTTATGCAGAGTCGCGCAACTTAAACGCATCCTTAATGAAACCGCGCATTCCCTGAAATTCTGCGTCTTATAGCAACTGACGTTTTCGTTCAGTAAAAAATGTGTTTTTGAAATTTGCCTTGAGAACTCAGGCATATAACAGAAGCGAAATGAAGTATAATTTTTATTTTGTCAGAAAATCAACATTTGGATTTTAGCTATTTTGCGTTGTCCGTGAGGCTATTCAGTTTCTGTTTCAACGTAGTGTTAGATTAATTGCGCTGACCTTAGCAAGATGACAAAATACCTATGAAAATTTGACAAGCAGTTGGAGTGCAGAAATGTGTGGTAAAAACTATTATCTTTTCACTTTTAATCAAAGCATAAGGATAAAATGGAAAAGATTGAAATTTCTTATAAACTTGTCTTTTACTTTTAAATAAATTAAACAGAGCTCGTGTCCTGATTATCTGCATGACAGCGTGAAGTGCGTTGTTTTTTTCTTTTATACGTGACTCAATTTCTCAACATCATCCTCAGAAGCACTTTCGTCTTGTACTTGCCAACTAAAATATGAGATTTTATATATTATCTCTGATATTATCATTATCAACGTCATAGAAGAAATTGTTCCCAATTGCGAAAACAACATCAACAGTAAAAACAACATTTAATTATTCACAATTACTGCTTTTTAATCTTAATCATCAAATAGCCATTATTACATTAATTTTAATTTACGATGTCCTATTCATCATCATAAATATTCTGATTAGTTTTGTAAATCTATGAATTCTACTATACTATCTTTTTTAAGGTCAAGGTAAACATTGTAGTTTAAAAAAATATATTTAGAAGTGCTACTGTGTCAATCCCAATTATCGTCATCGCCATCATTATAATTATTTTGATTACTATTTTCATTGGTTTCAATTAATCATCTTAGTCAACATTAACGTGATCATTTCCATTATTATTACTCACATCGTTAATGGTATAATATTTCATTCTAAAAATATCTTCATCATAGCAATCATTATTATCAACTGCAGTCCTTATCTAGCTGTTTTATTTTTTTGTCAGAATCATACTCACAATCATCATCATCAACATCATCATCATTAACAAAAAACAACAAAAATAACAACTATAACAACAAAATAATCAAAATTATTACAATTGTTGTTTCTACTATTATTATTATTATTATTATTATTATTATTATTATTATTATTATTATTATTATTATTATTATCTCTTTCATCATCATAACTATCATCATCTTCTTCGTCATCCTCATAATTCTCAACAATATCTTTATTATATATTTTTTGATATCCATTTTCGAAATGATGTTACTTATAATAATTGTTAGAATAATGAACACTAATGTGTTTTTAGCAGCATCAGCACAATTATTATGTTTCTTCTTATATGCTACAAATTAAGTTAACTCATTAGGTATGTGTAACTAAGAGACAAGTGATGTTGTATAGAACCGCAATTAACTTGATATTAAGTGCGCCATACGCGAAATATAAGCGCGTACAGTTTAGTTCTCTGAATTCAAGATTACGTGAATAATAATCATTATCAAATCCATCATCGCTTAAAATATTCTTAATTTACTAGGTGTTTCTAATTTTGAGGTTATTCTCAAAATTATGTCATCTTAGTTGTTATATTCCTCATCTTAATTGCATTTATCTATAAAATTTTCACTCGCAATATAACAGTTGTCATCAAGGATATTTATTTATATCATAATTCGCACAAATCCAATGAGCACAACGTTTTGTGTCATCTTAAAGTTTCACCTTTTTATCATCATATTCCTATTGCTTTACCTATCCTTTAATGTTATTTTTTTGTCATTAACGTAATCGTCGTAACGGCTTTTATGAATAGAATTATAACTTTGTTTTCGGAATGCCATTTGAAGATCAGAATTTTGATAGTTAGTAGTAGCAAATGCATCACTATCAAAACCCTCACCAACAGAAGTCTCAATATATAAAATTGTGAGTCTTAGAACATTTTTTCGCAACCTAATCGGAAAAAGGTATAATTAAGTTTGATATAATCAATTTTGATTTAAATATTTCATCCTTGCTACTAATGCACTTTTGTACTTTCTATTCTTTTAAAGAAGGAAATGCATCGGGTTTAAACTTAAAATGAAGTAAAATTGAACATTATTTATAGTTTTTTGTGCATTATAGGTCATCTTTTCATTCGAAGTGCTATTCATTAACAACCCATTTTGCCTTCAAGGTATTTGGGACTGACGAAGGTCAACTACCATTTCATTTTTTTTCAACATCATGCTTTCTTGTGTAGTTATTTAAAAATAGGACTATTTCTTATTTAGAAATATTTTTCTGCAAAAAGCCCTTTCATTTTAAACAAATTCGCCTAAATCTGCTGTTTTTATTACCATTCCGTGCACATTTATGAGTTTAATTCTCCTTTACATATATTTTTAAACATTTCCCATAAACAAGTTTAAACAGAAGGGTAAAAGAGATATAATAGACCTTGCTTGGCATCCTTTCGACAGAATATTTTCAAAATTATCTTTTGTTAATTATTATAATTATTATTATAAGTATTGATTTTTGTCGAAAAT
This sequence comes from Eudiplozoon nipponicum, assembly GCA_029291075.1. Classification (NCBI taxonomy): domain Eukaryota; kingdom Metazoa; phylum Platyhelminthes; class Monogenea; order Mazocraeidea; family Diplozoidae; genus Eudiplozoon; species Eudiplozoon nipponicum. The sequence continues at coordinate 54,575 of JAQBSW010003561.1, forward strand.
CAAAATGGTACCTATCATTTGTAGGCTTTGCGTCACCGTTTCTACCATTTATGACCACAAATGGTATCTTTTCATTTATTTATATAGACATTCGATTCGTTCGTCGCTCGAACCAATTATTGGCACAGTCACACTTCAATTAGTAATCCACTTAGTCTATATGAACAATTACGTTTTATTTGTTATTAACACCACCAAAATTATGACGCTCGTTATATTTGCAAGTATGTATTAGGTTTTGCGAAACCTAGTAACAAATTAGTTCAGTTGTGACCAGAAGGATAAACCAAAGGCAGCATGAACGGAAAGTATAATCTCATGCACATTCGTTTCCTGCTTACTGGCGACTCATCAGTAGGAGCCGGTATTACGCCCTTTAACCACTATATATTTGGTAAAGACTGTGGAATAATAGGACGGTACAATCTCCTAGACGAATGTGTAAACCTGTAATAGTGAAGCTTACATCATCTAAAGTCAACGAGAATGCGACTTCAATGCTAACTCACACTATATAATATATATACCGAGTCTGTAAAGGATACTAACACTATGGCTATTGTGTTAGTAACTGATACCTTTTTGAAATCAATGAGTACCGGATACTAACACTATGGTTTCCGAGTCGGTACATGATACCAACCTGATGGATATAAATTTATGCTAAAGTTCACTCGAATTGAGAATTACAACAATTTCCGAACACCTGTTACTCCAGGTAAACCATACACTCTGGCCTTCATCGATATCAGTTGGAGCCGGTATTACGCCCTTTAACCACTATATATATTTAACTGTAATAGCTCGTTATCTTTGTCAAAAAATACAGAAATGCTGCATTCGTTATATTCTCAGCTTAATATGGCAATACAATTTTGCTATTAATCATGTATATGACAATGCATTGCTCCTTAGGCTGTTTGCAAATAAATGGAATATATACTTTAATAGTGTCGGAGGTGGTAAGTGGCCTTTAAACTAGTATATTATATACCCATTCAAACAACTTTTGCCATGTAATCAAGATCAGTAGTAAAAAGATTTTATTATAAACTGTATATTCACTGGCAAAACCAATGTTAGAAACCATTTGTCCTCCGTTTCTCAAAGTACACGAGCGCATGTATAAATATATATATATATATATATATATATATATATATATATATATATACTTTTGAAATACGAGTTTTGTAATTTATTAGGTTTCTGTGTAAACAAAGAATTTTTATCAGATAGTAAGAAAAATTTTCTTTTCATAGCCTTTCAATATCTATAATTGAAAGTAAAGATAAATATGTGGAATAAAGAGAGTGTTAAAATAAACTAAATAACAGTGTTCGTCACATCCAGTTGAAGCTCAATGCTTGTACGTGCTTCTTCTGCTTATATAAATCCGGTTGCAATTTGTTTATCCATATAAAACAAAAGGGAGCTAGCCACATACGAAGCCTTATGGATAAACAAATTGCAGCCGGATTTATGTAAGCAGAAGAAGCACGTACAAGCATTGAGCTTGAACTGGATGTGACGCACGCAATTTGATTGGTTTCTAATTTTCACACTCTCTTTGTTCACATATTTCTATCTTGTTTTGCTTTCCAATTTATATATAAAGATATGTTCATGAGTAGATATTTGAGAAGACCATGAGAAAGAAAATTTTCTTATATCTGATAAAATTTCTTTTTGTTTTTGCACACAGGAAGGGTACAATGAATATATATATATACTATTTATATATATATACTATATATATATATCCTGGATTTTCATATGATTATGTGGATGGCCACAAATCTGACTAGGTTTTACTTCCATTTATGGTTTTGGCTGATCACTAAGTGTGTATGCGTTTGCGTCTGCGTGTATGCCTGTTTGCATGTAAAGGTATTTCTTGCTGTATTGCAAAGTGATGTCTGGGATCTGGGCATTCTTGTATTGATGGATTGAGAGTTAACCAACGGTTCGCATTGTTGGCTGTTACATGTACGAATTTTATTTTCCCAAATGTTGTCTTTCGTTTACCCTTATTCCGCAAATTTGGCCTGTCAACTTTGTAATTTCTATCTCCGTATGCGCAAATGTAATTTCAATTTAGTTTGTTGCCAATCCGATGGAATAATTGTTGTGTCTTGTGGAGGGGGTGTTTGGTCTTGCCTGGATGCTAATAACTTGTTGTTGGGTTTTGTGATTCGCGGCCAACCGATTAGACTATCATGCTGATGAAACCTTTGAATATTTAGGTAAGATGTTTGGTGTTTTATATAATGGGCTTCATAAATATATAATTAATTTTCTGATTTTGATTTGTGTAGAATAAACAAATTGGTCAAATTGACTGGGTGCTTCGTTTCCAATGTATAATCTTAATCGGCTGATTTTCCTGACGGTACCAAGAATTTTATAATCAAATTCTGTAGTAAATATTGCCGGATTCTGTTAATCAATTGCTTTTTCTTGCGTCCAATATATGTGCTACCGCACATACATGAGATTTGTTAGGCCATGAGTGATTAAGATAGAATTGGCAATTGAACTTTTCTATTCTGTGTGCTAAATGCGATATTAACTTTACCATTGGGAAAATTCTCTTTAGTTATTCTATTTAGTCGCCGTGCAATTATTGAGGCCGGTACGTCGCCTCTAAATGGTAAGTTTAGGAAAACCTGCTTTACGGTATCCTCCCTAGTGCGAAACTGCCGTGGTCTGATGTTGACATCAATGAATAGCTCTGAGTAGTTTTTTATTAGATAAAAATTTCTCAGGTAGCCCAGTTCTCCCGGGATCTAGTTTTCAGAGCAGATCTTCGTGATTCTGATAGCTAGGTTGTCATCTAAGTTTCTTTTCTCAAATAATATATTGTAAAATGGGCACCCACTCAATTTGACGAATTATTCAATAGAACATAAAGCAAAAATCAGAAAAAAAAATTTTTATGAGGCCCTTTATATAAAACAACAAATATCTTGCCTAAATATTTAAATATTCCATCAATATGTTATTCTAATCGATTGGCCACGAATTGCAAATCCAAACAACAATTTATTAGCATCCAGACAAGACCAAACACGCCTCCGCCAGACAGAACAAATATTTGATCGTTTTAGCAAAAAATCAATTGAATTTACATCTGCACATAAGAAGACAGAGATTTCGAAGCAATACGAGCATTCAACACTGCAATCCGCACCTGCGCGGTTACCAAGTTAGCAAAACAAAATTTGAACAATGGGTAAACGAAAGACTACAAGGAAAAATAACATTCGACCTTAACAGCCAACAATGCGAAGAGTTGGGCAACTATCAATCTATCAATACAAGAATGTCCAGATCACAGAAATCAATTTATGATACAACAACAAAAACCTTATATATATATATATATATATATATATATATATATATATATATATATATGAATACACATTGAGATCAGATTATGAAAAATGTTCTGACATTCAAGTAACTATAAGTAAAATTCTCGACAAAATCAAAACGTATAAGATACCTATTTATTTTAAGTTCGTAGAAAAATGTATTCCGTAAGTCAATTTATAAAGACACCTCTCCATCCAACAAAACAGGCATCGTGAAAGTATAATATGCTGCGTGGTTTTGACTTAAGTTATAAGTCTATTTTTAATATTATATGAAATGCTTCAACTATTCTTTTCCTACATAACAGTTTGTCAATAGTGTATAAGTAAATTATTTGTTATATTGTCGTTTATTTTTATTTATGTTACGTGAAAACTCCAGATTCTCTTAATTAATACTTATTCAATTTTAACTTTATGTTCAATTTCAATAGGCACAACAACAAACTTTCTGCAGAACTACTTTTTTATTGGTGCTTGATGAGTATTTCATATAAGCGGTATTGTTTTGAAATTGTAAAGATATAATTAAAATAATATTACAACTCACGATGATATGTCTGAGAATACGGTAAAACCTACCAAACTAATTTGAGTTTTTCATCGGATGTGCGTAGAAATAAAGTGTAAATACTACTGATAAATAAACAAAATTACAATAATCTTAATTAGTATTTGTAGTGCCCTCTAACTTAAATATTTGACATTTAATGATATGTTAGATAGCGAATAATTAAATTTGACATATATAATGCAAGTATCTAATTGTCAAGATTCCTACTTATAGTTGAAAGTATTATTATGAGTATAAAGGAAATTTCTGGTGGCCTCATGGACATTTGGGATCCATTTGGGACTGCTCAAATGTGAACATTGATGAGGACACATAAAGCTAACATGTTAAGGATTAGGCCAATGAGTTTATCCGAACACTGAACCTACAATTGTCCGTTTGGCCAAACGTTCTGACAGCGCTCTAAGGGTCTTTTAAATAAGACTCAATTACTTGGAAAATCCATCGTTTTTTATATGCTAGGCTAAGAAAAGGCGGTCAGTCAGATGCAAGGCCATTAAATATATATTTTTTCCAATAAACTAAGCTGCGTATAATGTGAAAATGGATATTAACTTTGTAAATCGGTTTGGGTCCTGTCCTCGGCAAATTCTGGACAGATTTGTATAAAAAGCATTTTATGTTCAAAGCAGAAAGAAATTATTTTTTAGAAGCCAAATGGAAATTTAACTTTCTGCAAACAAAGAATTTCATTAGTGAAGTAGTAAAAGGAGATAGAAAACTATGAAATAAATAACTGAAATATGAAAAACTCCTTCAATGATTGACGATAACAGCATAAAGTAAATTGCACAGTCTTTATTGAACGACGATTCCATTGCTTGTTCTAAAAATAGAAATTAAACGAACTAACAAATTAGTGAGATTGAAATTGATAAATTAACCAGACAATGCTAAAAGTTACATGACGCATTCAAAGCGTTGATGAAAAGACTAAAGTATTTTTCAGGTATAGTTCAACGCACAAAGTTGACTGCGGATTTGACGAAATTCTGATGATATTTTGACAGTGCTACGTTGACAAGATGTAAAACATTGAAAGCGGTTCTCTTGTGTGTTCGTGAAATTGTATTGCGATCGATATAAGCTAATACTGTTCAATTTTAGATATAGAGTCACACTTCATATGAGATATGTGGCAAGTTGGGAGTTGATAGCCTTAACGAGAGCTATTTTTAAATTTAACGTCGTCTTGAGCGGAATTGTTGATTTACATGAAGTTGCTTGTAGCTATACGGCTATCTGGTAGCCTTCTAATGATACGCTGTTTTATGTGATGTTGACTTCGAAACAAAGAGTTAACATTAGGTTGACCAAAGCAGTGGATTCGTTCAAGACTTACAGCAAAAACTGCCTGTCTGATAAAACGCTTCAATATCGACCCGTCAATTAATTAAAAAAACTGGGTTTAGCTAAAAAAGAAAGCTAATCAGGCTTTAGTACATTTTAAGAATAATTACATAATGCCTCCGATTTAATAATAATTAAACACCATTAACTTAATTATGAGGAATGCCTAACACTTATTAATCAAAACAAAGATAAGTTATTATTCAAAACTCAGTATCACACAAATTTATTTATTTCAAATGACGATAATGATGCAGATTTATTTTTCTGACTGCGTAAAATAGTGTAAAGCAAATCAATTCCGCAGACCATGTACCAAAATCGATTTTAAACTGCGAGGACCGCTAATACAATATAACTTAGCCTCAAACAATTGGATTTAAACTAAATTTGACATCAGGTAACTGAACCTGTTTATAAAAGAATCTTTTTACTGAATATGCTATGCTAGAACGGTGCATTTTAATATTTATGCATTTTGAGGCAATAAGAATTAACTAAATCCAGTAGTGATGAGAAATTTCAATTTCAAATAAAATTATTGATGAATATATGTTGAATATAGGTGCTATATTAAAGAATACTCATCACGTTTTTGTTTGATTTTCGAAAATTTATTTATATAGTCCCATCGCAAAAGTAACTTATTTTTAGGCGTACACACTGTATAGAAATAAACTATTAAATTAAACAAACATTTATTGCGTAAGTGGTGATAAAACATTTAAAATCCAGATTCATTTCAGTTTCGCCTAAATAGATTTTATTTTTTTCAGGGAACATCTTTAAAATGAAATCAGCGTTACGATTTCTAATATAAGAACTGTTCATTCATTACCGTAGCATTGAGCGATTACTTGAGTTGTTTTTTCAAAATTTAAGCTTGAATTGGAAATATTTGTTGGTAAAAAATGTTTTTTAAATATGCAAACAATTTGATATCTGTGTCAGGATTCGCAAGTTTAGAATCATGATATTTTTTCAAATAACCATACGTAATATCACGTTATTGTAAAATTCTCTTTCTTTGTGTACGTAACTCAATAATCAATTTTTCTCATAAGTTGAAGGCTTTGATATGAGCCATATTATGTAATTTATAATCTTACCATAGAAAATAAATCTCAATTAGGATACTATCCTTATATCTTTACATGGAAAATAAACTTCCGTCTTACCTTACATTTTAGTAATCTGGCTATTATTCCTAAGCAATAAAAGCTTGAGTAGAAATTAATTATTATTTTTCTTACAATTTTTTACCTTTATTCTTATGGCCACATTACAGCACCCTTTCCTTGCAATTAATATTTTTTTCACATTAAAGCAAAACTTTTGCCAAGTCATTTCAAATATTTTTCCAAATTATTCAATTTTAAAAATAATCTAGTAATGTTACGATAAGACTTTTTTGTTTTAACAGAGTATATATATATATATATATATATATATATATATATGTGTGTGTGTGTGTGTGTGTGTGTGTGTGAACTTTCCTCAAACAAGCGGTATACGATGCCCAGTAATGTAACTAGCTGAAAGTAAACGAACGTGCATATGTCATACATGTAGAAAATAAGTGACATAAACAGGCACATTTAATAACTCGCAATAACAAAACTTAGCCCATCCACACATTTGGCATATATAATACAACCTCAAACTTTCATTCAGACATTTACAGACTTTGGATATATTATATATAGTGAGTTGGCTTTGTAGTCGCACTGTCACAGGCTTTGTATGAAGTTAACATCCCTACTGCATGTTTACACATTCCTACAGGAGATTCTACCGCCCAAATGTTCCACATTCCTTACCCAAATAATTAATGGATATAGATCGTAACACTGGCTCTTAATGATAAGTCACTAGTAAGCACGAAACGAATATGCACGAGATTATACTTTCCATTCATACTGTCTTTGGTTTATCCTTCTGGTCACAACTGAACTAATTTGTTATTAGGTTCGCAACACCTAATAACCAATTTTATTCATTAAAATGGAACACCATGTAAACATATACATGTATATACATGTAATTTAATTTTATGGCTATTTAAGCTTATGCAACATAGTTTTGCCAAGATCTTGCCAGAAATATTCAAAAATAAATTTACCTTTGTTTGTTCAATGTAGGTTACTTTTCCCACTATATATATATATATATATATATATATATATATATATATATATATATATATATATAAATTGGAAAGCAAAACAAGATAAAAATATGTGAACATAGAGAGAGAGTGGAAAATTGAAACCAATCAATTGCATGGTCACATCCAGTTCAAGCTCATGCACGGCTACTCTGCTGCATATAATCCTGTTGCACTTGTTTATCCAGCTTCGTATGTGGCTGCCCATATGGAGCTAGCCACATACGAAGCCTTATGGATAAACAAACAGCTGACTTATGCAAGCAGAAGAAGCACATACAAGCATTGAGTTTGAACGGATGTCGCACTAATTTGATTGGTTTCCCTGCTTTTACACTCTTTATAAATTATTATTATATATATATATATATATATATATATATATATATATAAGAAGAGACATAATAGTGATAAGTGGATCCATTTATTTCGAGAATACTAAAATTTGCTCTACAATCTTTCATTTATATATATTTTGTGTTTTCATTTAAAGAATGTATATAAATGAAAGATTGTAGAGCGAAATTTAATATTCTCGAAATAAATGGCCATTATTCACTTTGTTATTAATGTTTTTTCTTCCTAATTAGAAATATACTGTGTAATATTCGAAGGCAATGGACATTATATATATATATATATATATATATATGTTTGTGTGTGTGTGTGTGATTGTGTGAGTTTTCTTATTGTTGTTCGCTTAACATCCACACCTCGAGAATCGTAATAAACATTTATTTGAAACGTTCTCAATTAATTAGTACTTATGCTCAGAGCAAGAGTTAACCTATAATAATTTGAACGTTACTTTTCTCGCTGTTATCAGCAAATAACCTCGAGCAGCAAATAAAATTATTAAAAAATTGTTTAAAATCGTTTTTAATATAAATGTGCAATATTGAACAACAAAGTCTACAATGAATAATATGGTATTTCGTATATTTTATTTTATCATATGTAAAATATTGAATAATTGTCAAATAAATTCAGAATTAACAATGTTTAAATGTTTATGGCAAAACAACTTTGAATTATTTCCTTCACTTTCATTAAATTTAACATTTTTCCAAGCGAGCTTTGATAATTACGGCATAAATTAAGCTTCCGCTCAAAGTTATGCGTTAATCCTTTAGTTTCACGTTTCACAGTATTTTAAAACTGACTTGAGATTTAAAATGTAGAACACAATGTTACTATTTAAAAAGCTGCCTTTTTGATGTCCTTACGCCAAAAATTTACTGCTTCACATAGTATTTTTTAATTCCTAGGTGAACCAATGACCTAAAAAAAGTTTTGTTTTGCGTAATTCAGGATACAATAACATTCAAGCACTGACTTACATAAAGCTCACTAGAAACTTTTTTCCGATTTTTAAGAAGTGCCACGATTCCCATTTTATATAAACGCTACACCTACCATTTCGTCATCGATACATGCGAAATTCTCAACATTTTATAATATCACTTTATATATTTAGACTATTATTATTATTATTATTATTATTATTATTATTATTATTATTATTATTATTATTATTATTATCTGTTATTATTATTACGTTATTATTATTATTAATATTACTTATTATTCATCTATTATTGGATCTATTATTATTACTTATAATATTATTATTATCTATTATTATTATTATTATTATTATTATTATCAATTTTATTTTATTATTATCATCATTATTATTATTATTATTATTTTATTTTTATTATTTGTATTATTATTTCCGTTATTTGGTCTGAGTCTCATGAAGTTTTTAGCAATCATATTTATTTTGAAAATAATGTAAACATAGTGAATAACTAAAAGGAAGCTTTAAACATGTGTGTTTCCCGTAGTTACAACTTGAAATATTTTTATTTCTAATTCGTGAAAACTAGGATATTTTCTCTCTCTTTATACGAATATTAATACAGCTTTTTATTTATAGCCAAAGTCATTTTTTGCCTTATGCTCTTTAACACATGTCATTTCTTTGAATCTTAATCATGCTTTAGTTATGCCGTCGCACAAATTTTGTGCACCTTTGGAGCAAATCCAATCGACTGGCTGAATGAAACTGGAATGAGTGCATTGGACTTGGCGACTAACGTGGTTAAAGATGAGAAAATGGTCAATCTTCTCCAACGTTACCAACCAATAGGAAAGGTTAGCAATGAATTTGTGCGATACCTTAATTGTAACATAATTAATAATGCCTTTGCGATTGATAAATAAAATAAATGATTTTTAATACGACATTTTTCAGAATTCCTTCTCACGCATCGATTAATCATCATTTTAATGTATTTAATGTTTTACTAATCAAAAAAGTCATACAGGAGAATAAAAAGGAAGATGTTGATTCAAAGATGGCATCCCGATTTAGTAACACGAAGAATGTGTGTACCAGTTATTCGCTTTTATTGATTGTTGTGAACTAGATGCGAAAATTTGAACTTTTGCCTATATCAATTTTTTTCGCGATTATAATTTGCACTGGTTATTCGTCGTAATTGAATTTTTCCATTAATAAATAAAAATTAGTATTTTTTATCACGAAAGTAATATAATAAATTTCAAAAGACCTCTTATATCAACGGACTAAAATATTTGCTTTCATTTATGTTTCTACTGCACCTATGGTTTCTTTTATACGTGCCAGGTGCTCATTAATGACCAGGGTTTTCGGCGGTGCACGGCGATACGGTTAATGCCCGTGGCGTTGATAACACGCTTCTTATCATGAAGAAAGTGGAAGATAGTGCTACGTGCACCCTGAACGCTAATGCTTCGACTAACAAAAGTGGACTATTAGACTTAACACATTTAATTAGGATTTGGAGAGAATTGGTACACGTTCGCAATTAAGCAACACATAGTTTAGAACTCAAAATCTCATAAACAATATATCACCCAATGCACTTTTTTAATGAATAATCATAAAGGATTTGATATTAGATGAAGCGCTGATGCCAATAAATTGCAGCCGGCCTTGATTTATTTCAGGGCACAATCTTGATTCATTTTTCATAGTATAATTTCATTTAATTTATAAAATATCATAGTATAAAAAGAATATGCATAATATTAAATTAAACAGCTAAAGTCACTGTTTCATTTTCGCAATATGCAATAAGCCGTATTAATCTCATTTTCAATCAGATAAGCTATAGGAGATTGTATCGTCCTATTATCCCACATTCTTCACCAAAATATATAGTGGTTAAAGGGCGTAATACAGGCTCCTACTGATGAATCGCCAGTAAGCACGAAACGAATGTGCTTGAGATTATACTTTCCGTTCATGCTGACTTTCGTTTATCCTTCTGGTCACAACTGAACTAATTTGTTACTAGGTTCACAACACCATAGACATAATTGCATATTTATTAGCTCTCCGCAACAAACAGTATTTAACTGTTATATATTGAATTCAATGATGTCATGCTTACCGCGAAATGTGATAACTGAGATCGATCAAGGCCAGAGTGTATGGATTTACTGGAGTAAAAGGTGTTCTGAAATTGTTGTAATTCTCAATTTCGGTTAACTATAGCATACATTGATATCCATAATGTTGGTACCATGTACCGACTCGGCAACCATAGTGTTAGTACCATGTACCTTTTCGCATTGTAGAGAATGTATGTAATGTTTACCGGCTCCTACTGATGTGTCGCCAGTAAGCACGAAACGAATGTGCACGAGATTATTCTTTCCGTTCATGCTGTCTTTGATCTATTTTTCGTGTCCTATTTGAACTAATTTGTTACTAAGGCGCAACACACAATACACAATTTCGTATATCTTAGTTCCTCGCCCCAAACAGTATCTGACTGATAAAGTTTGAAGTAGATGGTTGAAGTGTAATCCTGATAGGGCAGCTATACTTGCGTCATAGTTACTATCAATTTTATCTTGTAAGGCGGAAAAACTAGAAAAGTAGTGTATGATGCAATATAGATATCCTCTGTTGTTTAAAGCAGCATACGTTTGGTCGTTTCAGCAACAACTTTAGAAACAGATAAAATACGTCAAACCCACGCATATGCACACTATGCAGAAAATACAAAAAAAATAGCTTAAACGCAATTTACCAATAAAAGTGTAATCAGGTTTTACGCATTACTTAGATGCGTAAAAAACTAATTATATAAACTGCTTTTTTCGCCTTTTTCTTGTACGGGACAATTGATAGCTCCCGTATGTTATTTAGTTGGTCGAGTTATTTTCAAATATACTGTAGGGACTGTGATCTTGATTGTTAACATAACCTATAGAAACTTGAACTATGATAACATGGATACCGTATATTTAATTTAAATACTGAGTTTCATAAAGATGTGATGTGAGCTTTATTAACTGTTAGATATTTTATTACAGTCTCAATGGAGTTGGTTACATCAATTAAATTTCAAATAAAATTTATTTCAACTATATTTCAGCCTATAATATTTTTAGAAAGTTAGAAGCAATAGAGAATCCAATAAGGAAAATACACCATCATCAGTTTACCTTTAATAATATTCTCTTATTACAAGAATGTTTAAATGCAGGAAATGACTTCCAAATATTTTCATGGATCGATTAAATTGAAGAATTTTTTATTCTTAGTGTGTCTTGTGTTTAACACAATCATGAACTCAAGGATATTAGACACGCATCCTCTAATGTTCGAAAGTCAAATGATAAAAAAAATTCGACATGTTGGTGAAATTCTCTTGCAGGCGCATTGATTTATGCTCAATTTGAAGCACTGTATTGTGAATTGTTGATGTTGAAATCTGGGCGCATAGCATGCTAAAATTGGTTTATTTGTGCGATTAACCTTGTCAAATACATATAGGTCAACCCTTTCTAACACGCTCAGTGAAATGCTTCTTTGCCATATGAAAGTGACATTTCTTCAATCTTTTGAACAGTATCCTTACTTCACAATGTGTGGTCTACATTGCAATTGCCCTTCTTTTAAATGTTAGAAAACTGTCATAACCTTATTTGGCGACTAAGCCTAAATTGCAAACAATTAACTAACCACCAACATAATTAAACTTGATGTAGCTTTTTGCCTATGCCTGAAAATTCACTTTATATCAACAAAAAAGTGAAGAACCAATCTTCCGCCTGGAATTAGCTTGCATGCGTGTCGGATGAGATTTAATGCGTTTTTCTGCTTCATTGTTTGTGTTTGCGAGCATGTTTAACGATGGTAATCGCGTGGGAAGACTCCAACAGTCGACTGTACATATGTAATTATTTCCAGAATCTCCATTCGCGGAGCTTCAAAACGGGTAAACATGTTATTCGCGAGAAATAAAAAGTATTTGAATAAAATTTTAATTTCAAATAAAAGTAATGATTTGATGAATAATTTAATGATGTTTCACTTTTACTAATTAATATTTCATTTTTGTTTTCGATCGTTAAGCTGTGCAATGTTTTGCTTTACCTGACTTTAGAAATAATGTTATCATTTTATTCACGCCATCATGAAATTTGAACACGAAGGACTACATTCTTCCATACTAGATACTCGGAACAAAAATTTCAATTTTGACATTTAAATACAATTATGTTATATAAACGGGCGAAGAACATATGTGTACAATGAAAAAGAAGAGAATCCTGACAACTCAGGCATGCATATTGCAAACATATATTCAAATAGTTAATGTTACGTATTAACATATGGAAAACTTGAAAGGACAGCCTGGTGCAAATCATATGATCATGCGATAAAGATTGTTAACCTAATCTTATTACATTTGTTGTGGCCACTACATTTATGGTAGCTACGGAGATTAATTTCAGTAGAGTGCACTTCGCAAATGCTTGCTAACGAACTTATTTAAAAATGTCAATAGCAATATTATAACCCAAGTAAAACGTAAAGAGTTAACGACGATCTCGTTAGTATACGCGGTTTCCATCTATTTTAGTCGGTTAACCCATGGATCAGAAGGACATTTGACCAAATAACTTTTCCAGTTCTGGTTCATTCAGATGAGCTCCTCAGTATAGAGTGCACCGTTTTTTTATATATGGGTTGCATTTGCCATCCATAGTATAATATATGGTACACTACTTATTTGTGCTTAAATGTGATGAGCTCACACATATGCTCTATCAGATTAGAACTTTCATTAACAAATAACCCTTTAGTTAATATGGGACAAGAGGTATGAATCATTGAGCATGATGACAATTTGAGGATTCAGCGTTTATGACGTTCTTGTACCAGGGGACTGAGAGTTTTTGGTTTAAATAAGAACACGAATATCGTCAGTGTATGCCCACTCCTTATAGATGTTCAAATTTGTTGTAGATCGTTTAGTCTGACAGTCCAGGTAACCATTTCTTTTTAAAATTTCGAAAATGATGCTTTTCAGTACGAGAGATAAAGCGTGAATTTTTTTTAACCGAGAGGAAATTTTCCGAGACTTTCTATGTGAAATCGTTGCAGCATAATTAAGTACTAGAGGTTTTTACGCAAAATTGGCAAATCTGGCGTGGGCCATTTGCTTTCAAATAGACTAAAATTGTGCCTACTCGAAATACCAGAGTGCTAAAGTGAATGCAAACTAAAATTGACCTTGGTACAGTTACATTTTTACCTCATGAACACTTTCAATACGCGTTCAAAATATTGACTAAAAAATAGTGTAAACTTCCCTTCAGTGCTTGTAACCTTGTCGTATCTTTATGCGGTTAAGCCTTTTCATTCTAATGGGTCTGAACAGATTTGTACTTTTATTGAGTAGTTTAATCGTTAATTTAATTATAGCACCTTTGCGTGATTGGAACGTCGTTTATGTAACGATTTTATGTTTTCTACTATTTTTCAATTAAAATCTAATTTTTAAGACATTATTAAAACTTATTAAAATCATAGGGAGTTGTATTATCATGATTTCAAAAATAAAAGCTACTTTTTCTTATTTAATATGTCTATTATTTTCAATCTCCTTCGCCTATAAGAAAGTGAGGCATGATAGGCAAAAGATTATACAAACAATGACTGTGTGATCAAAAGACTGTGTAATACACATCTGGTTAGTACGTTAATATTCAGCCAGGCAGGTCTGATCAAGTAATATCAAAATACGTGCAAAAATGTTTTGAAAGTCTACTCGATATGCTGTACATCTGTTTAAATTAACAGAATTGGTTTTATGATAAGTCCGCAAAATGTGATCAAATTTTCCAAAGAGGAAAATGGTCTTCAATAAACAGATAAATGTTTATTTCATTTTTATAATATTTAGAGTAAAATAAACCGTTAAAGGCACAATCGCAAGTACAAATTCGGTTTTTGGTTGCTTGCACCAACCTTGGATTTCACAGCATAATTTACACTGAATTTCAGTTATCATTAATTGTGCTTAACCAAATGAGCACAATGTCTTTTAAATTTAAAGGAAACGAGCATGAAGACTATCTATATCGAAACGCTTACTTTTGAAAAATTGCGTTTATAAATGGTAAAACAATGCGGATATTCATTCTAGACTACCAAAGGAGTACGCTACAGAATACATGAGACATTTATTTAAAGACAATATAAAAAGTGTTCCTCATAACACAGTTTTATTGTATAAAAATTATTTTGCGAAAGCTAGAGTAGCTTTCTCGAACCTTCGTCATTTATGGAGAAACGTGAATATTTCACTTTGCCTTAAAGGTCGTGTTTACAATGCATCTGTACGCGCAGTCTTACTATACGCCAGTGAAACTTGGCCTCTTAGAGTTGATGATCTGAGACGCTTACAGGCATTCGATCATCGCTGTTTGAGAAGTATAGCACATGTTGGTTACCAACAACGAATAACTAACGTTGACATCCGTAGACGTATTTTTGGATCTGACAATAAGAGCTCGTCGTTAGAAAAACGAATAAGGCACCATCAACTTCGTTGGTTCGGTCACGTTTTGCGTATGCCCTCATTTCGATTGCCCAGTAGAGCTCTATTCTCTCATCCAGCACCAAATAGGCGTAAGAAACAAAATGGGTAGATTTTGACATGGCAGAAACAATTGAAGTCACTTACATCCAAATTGGGTAGTATAGGACCCACTCGTCTGCCGGGATGGGTCCACGTGCGCATTATAGTTCTTGGTTAGAAACCCTTAGCGATATGGCATCGAATCGAGCTCAGTGGCGATCTTGTTGCAGATGTCTAGTATAATCATCTTGGTAACTTTCTTTTCTTAGTAGGTAAAGGTTAGCTGCGATGTTTGGTTTGTTTATGACGTGATACAGTGAAATTTGCAAGGAAGCTGTATTACTGAGGTCTCCTTGACCGAATGCTAACTTGGCCGTAATGGTGATGTGAAGAGGTTTAGTATGCCTCATTTCTGTGAGTTATCCTGATACATTTACTCGTAGTAGCTAGGTATACCTTCTCTCTCGTAAATCTCACTAATAATTTTTCTAAATTCACTTATATACATTTTCACTCCTTATGGTTATATGGCAGTGAATTATTAGACAATTTTGACTTTTGTATGGCTGGACATGATGATCATGATGATTATTTCGAAAATATTTAACAAATTCTAATATCTATGTGTACTCAACTCAAACTAAAACAAGTAAATTGAAAGTATTTAACACAAAACATTTTATTGTCATTTTAAGGAAATTTCCGATGTAGTCGGAATTCACTGAACAGATTGCATTTCGATCATAAGATTAATAACTCAGTTCATGACGATAGTATAGACCATACTAATCCTCGTCGAGTTCATCAGCTGTACGGAGGACATTCTGGAGGTTGACGATGGCGCGGTGTACCAGTTGGAAGTTTATTTAAAAATGCACGATGCAGGATGTTGCATGCCAGATTTCTTAAAGGTGTCCGGATTGTTAACTAAGACGTTGTTCTACAGCACACCTGACGCCTATTGTAAATATGTGGGATGGTATAAATCTGATTATGGTAGGAAGCATGTTTAAAATTGCAGATGAAAATATCCAGGTAGCCTTCACATATTTTCTACTTTGCAGATTAATTTCGAAATATCAGTAGTTTGATTATGTTATATATATATATATATATATATATATATATATATATATATATATATATATATATATTAGACATAACCGGATGTTTTGTCGCCAAATAGATTTCTTTAATATTCAATTCATTTTAATGACCAATAAGAATTCCACGAATATAACGTGATAAAGTCACAGCATGCCATTTTTAATGATATGTCATGGCTGTTCATCTTACACTAATACTGTTAAAACAATCAGAACAATTATTTTTTAAGAGAAAAGCTTTTAGATCAGTTTTATCATTGTGGTAAAATGAAAAGTGAACATGTTTTATAATTTAACAAAAATGCAAAATTCTTATTGCAGGATAGAAAATGAATGTCGTATGAAAATGTTTGTGCTTTTACCTTAGATTAGCCCGATGTATTTACCCATAAAAATCAATTATATAAGTCAACCTTTTAACTTTTGCATAAAAGTTTCTCCGGTTAATTTGAATTTCATGTATTCATGGTCGGAGGCCATTGTTTTAAATGTGTACTTTTGAATTTGTTTATTCGATGTGTCCGCTATGTATTGAAGAATTGAACTTGATTTAATATAAACGGAGATTGCAACGCTTAATTGTGGCATGCTACTTGTATTTTTGCATGCTTCCAATAAATATATATATATATATATATATATATATATATATATATATATATATATATATATATATAATATATATATACCCAGCGACAAACGTTCAAGTTAATAGGACAATAATTGCGTGACCATTTCACTAAATACACTGCATATTTATTTTATTTTTGAATTATAAAATACAATTTATTTGATATTTCATTAAAACTTTAACGGTATTAAAGTCATTCAAAAATTTGATCCAAATTTTATTGGGGCTAAAATTAAATTCTTTTTTAGCGAAAAGCATAATAGATTTTTTTTAACATGGAGAATGTGCAAATAATTTACTTTAAAATACCTTTAATGAATTTCAATCACAGATTATATCTAATCTCCATCAGCCTATCAAATATGGAAAACGAATCAATGCAAATTTGTGTAATTGACTGGCCCTTATTTTGAGAGTTTAAGAAATATTGATAAATATTGCGATTGCGCATATTTTTTATTGAACGGATTTGAGTATTCATTAAATTCACAATAATTGACAAATAAGTCAATAATATTTCGCCTAACTATAAATAAAATCTCTTACAATTTTGTTCAATAAAGTAGGTTTTATTTTCCGTTCGGAAATTCTCTTGATTATATAAGAAGATTTGCCACAAATAAGTTCATCACAGAGTGTTTGAGGTCACTTATTATGTCATTTGTTTGTTGTGAGATAGAATCTATTCTTCCTCATTTCGTGCTGATAACTCGACGTTGTGAGTAATGTGCCCTTAATACAGCCACATTAGCTATTGTTACGCCATTGGCTAGCATCAATATTGAAACAGAAATTTTACTGGGTTTGGTATCTTAAATTAATACCCCGCAAAAGTAAACGCACGTTACATAAATATATATTGAATTATTTTTTTAATTTTCATGATTAACCGTATCATATAAAAATATAATTGGCTAAGAAAAGAATATGGATATTATCTAATTTTAGAAGAGTAAAAACGAAATCCACTCTTTCAGACAATTTCACTTATGAATCCGTTATCAACATGCTATGCTACATTACTAACAAACAAACTTTAATTGATTGCATAAAACGAATTTAGATCATTTCAGTCCTTAAAACTTAAACTTAAAGTAACTTGCATTACACAGCATTGTTATTCCGTTTTGGTACAGAGCCTCAAAATACTCAACAATATTTATTTGCGCTCAATATTTATAAGTAATATAAAAGGACTTTGATTATATACGATTTGTTAGTATAAACTAAATATTGCCCTCGCTACTATATGAAATTGGTAGTTGATACTGACAACATTTATAATAGAAATCCTAACAGTCAACTTCAGTACAGCATCGCATTTCCAGGTGGCATGATTTCTATCCTATAATGCAATAGCCTGTGTGGATATTTAAAGCACAACTCAAAAGAAATTCACATAACGCTCTATCTGGAAGAAATGCTGACCAAATTTAAGTTTGGATTTAACTTATAACTGCGTGTATTTTAGAATAGCGGTAGCGAAATGGATAAGTACATTAATCCGATGTAATCATTCCCCGGTTCAACCACCGTTCGTGGCAAATTCTGGCAAGTACTTGACGAGTACCATTAAGAAAGAAACCATTCTGTTTGATGAATCGTCATTGCTCACTTATTGAATGTTAAATTCAAATTGACAGTGTATAAGTATATATATATATCGACTAAAACAACAGGATATATATATATATGTATACATCCGTTTGGAATGTAACCCTTAATAAAATTAAAAGTAGGCTTCCGCGCGCAATATGAAAAATAAATTTTCTCAATTAGAAGAATCATTTCTTTCTCATATTCTTCTATAATATCCACAAATGAGCATCCCTGTGTATATAAATTGAAAGGCCAAACAAATTATAAAATTGTAAACGTGGAGAGAGTGGTAAATAAGAGAAAAATCACACAACTGCGTTCATCACCTCCAGTTCAAGTTCAATGCTCGAACATGTCCCTTCGGCTGGCATATATCCGGCTACAGTTTGTTAATCCATAAAGCTTCGTATGTGGCTAAATCCTTTCTGTTATTGTATTTAGCCATTATCTTAAATGCTACATCTGTATAACACACGTGTGAGGTCTCACCGATGTGTTTCACAATTGCAGACAAGTACTCACCTTTCGATTTAAAACAGGCGTTTAAGTTACTATGTTCTCTCTTTCGAGTAATTATCCGTCTGGTTGATCGACCTACGTAAGACGATTGACAATTTGCGCATGTATATTGGTAAATAATGTTGGATGTCATTCCTAACGGCTATTATTCTTTTATTTCTGGTAATGACAAGTGTGTGACCTTAAATAACTCTCGTAGTTTAGCTGCATTATATGTGCGTATTACTGTCGCTTCAACTTCCTTTTTTTGCTGTGTGGGAAACTGTATTTTCCTTAAATGATATTATCAAATAAACTGCTTACTTTACTGATCCAAAATACGTCTGTTTTTGTTGACTTCCCCTATTAATAATTAACTCAAATAATTGTTTAGTATAGTCATTAGACATTAAATCGGTTATTGATTTACAACCGTTGTCGTTTGAATCTAGATTAACTAACCTGTTAATTCTTGAAAACACCCGCGAACAGTTTAATTTATATATATATATATATATATATATATATATATATATATATATATATATATTACAATATATTGGAAAGTCACGAATCTGTTGTAATGCAAATACTGTGCAGATAAGGTTGCTCACATTGAATAGAACAATCTGCCACGAACTGGAGTTGATGCGCGATTTTGATTCGTTGTTCCCTTATTTCATATTCTCTACACGTTTACATTTTTCTGTTTTGTTTACCCCTTTTATTTATATATAAAGGGATGTTCATTTGTGGATACTTGTGAAGAGTATTAGAAATAAACGGTTTTTGCATCTGATAAAATTTATTTTTATTTTGAATATTTATATAGATATGTGCGTTCTCCCTCTTTTGAGATTCCCGCATCATGTTTTTTTCTTAAAGTGCATGTATTTACTTTCAAATTATACCCGTTTTCTTTACGAAATTTAAGATATAAATTGCCATATATTGCAGTGGAGATAAGTTATTGTGAAAATAAAATGGGGTTTCTTAAACTTTGTGAATATACCTGCCTGATACTAAGATTATATTTTTTTAATAAACAATATATTTCTAAAATTGAATTAATAGATATTATGCCACATGTGACTGACGCCAATAAATAAAATACGATATATAAAGTGGATAATTCTATGGCTAACCTGGCTAAATAAATTCAGCCGTTGTCCTTATTTTTCACATAATACATGCCTAAATGTCTTTAAATCGAAAAATGTGTATTAGTTTATGTGTTAGATCGACATTTATTAGTTTTTTTCTTCCAGTAATTTAACGAAAACTAAATGTTGCGCAGTATAATCGCTAAAAATAAATGAAATATTTTCATGTTTTTCTTTATTTATTAAATATTGTGAGTGTAATGGTTTATAGACAAATAAGAAGTACTCGATAGTGTGTGCTCCCTGTCAAAGTATAATAATTTGATTTAACAAAACCCTGACAGAAATTTTAAAATCTACTTTTTTATATTTGATGGAAAGTGTAAACATTAAACACGATAGATGCTACATTCTCGTAAATGCTCAAAAGAGAATAGTTAAAAGGCAATTTAGGGCATAAAGTTTAGGCACGAGTTCAGGACGAAGTAAAAGATATGTGCGTAGCAGCGCTATCTCCTAAGCGGTGAGGCGAATTTCGCACCTTCAAACACAGAGTTAAAGTAAAGGTGAATTTGATGCCCATCAACTGATTCAGGAAGGAATTTTGGCGTATTATTCGGATGACCCTAAGCTATTATGAGCTCCTGTCTGTCTAAATTAATAATTAAGAAGAAATCGAATTACAATTTTAAAATAAAATGCACGAACATGTCTTCAATTTAAACCGATCCAAATACACGAGGTAATAAATAATTTATTTAATTAGATACTCTTTTATTGTAAAAATTATTTCAAACGTCTTTGCGTTCTTGAGATGAACACTGACTTCATGCTGTGTACCGGTTGCACGACCAAGGAAAACTGGCGCCTCTCACATGTACTGACTCATTTAGATCTTACATTATCATCTGCTGCATCTCCGCGATTTGCTTTCGCGGGTTGTCGCTTTGCACTATCACTTTCGCAAAGATTCGATTGATCCCCATTTCCAGGTAGGCATCGATTTTGTCCTTAATTTGGCAGGATGCGGATTCGTCCCTGTCTTCAAAAGGCTTTAACATCGTTCATATTAACCACTGGAAATGAGGTACGATCTAATCTTTGTTGATTGGCGACGATTTGATTCCTCCTTTCCGGAATCATCAACAAGCCTCTAATCACACACACACACACAGTACAATACTCACAAAGGAAGATTTAAGCAAATGTGGTATCCTTGTTCCGAAACAGTTCTATTAATATATTTTAAAAATGCTATTGACTCACTAATAGTTTTAAATAAAGAATTGGTCTCACTGACTAAACTCTATATATGCATATGCATGGTGCACATGAAAACACCCACTCAAAAAACTATATATATATATATATATATATATATATATATATATATATATATATATATATATATATATATATATATATATATATATATATATATAGCTTTATAATACAAATATATATATATATATAGCTTTATAATACATACATATATATATATAGCTTTATAATACTATATATATATAGCTTTATAATATATATATATATATATATATATATATATATATATATATATATATAAGAATATAGCTTTATAATACAAATGGCAGAGCAATCATTACCTCAGTATACACTGTAGCTCTCTCAAATTCCCTGTTTACCTAATCACATCTAGTGTGCAGAATGTTAATAGGAGGAGAGAGAGAGAGAGAAAGTATCAAACATGTGAGGTATAACTGTACTGTTGCGATGTCACGGTAATTAAAGTTAAAATTCAAAACTGAAAAAAACTTACTTGACTGCTAGATTCTAATTGTGGCGGAGAGCTATTATATATTCAATTACGCATTAGGTATTGCGCACCTAGTAACAATTAACTCAAATTTAAACCGAAAAATATACCAATGACAGCAAGTTACATCGAAAGAATGAGAGTGAAGTCCAGAGCGGCGTTTAGGTTGGCTAAATAAAGAGAGAATGGAAGAGATAGTAAGGACAAACTCAATATCTAAAATAACTAATAATATGCACGTTCCTAAGATAAATAAATCGTAGAAATAATTGTATAATATAATATTTAACACACCTTATTTAAATTTAAAAAATGAGCACTCATTCAAAAAATATTCCATTATCATCACAGCATGAAGGAAAACTGTCTGCTTAGAATCGACCCATTACGCAAATATGGTTTGATACTGAAATTTCGGATGTCGCTTTTAGTAGTTGCGCATAAATTGTACCTGAATTGTTTGTCGACTGTCAAATTTTTATGCAGCAATGAAATTTTTGTGCGGTCGGCGAGTGCAATTATATTTTCAGCTGGCATTCCAGTTGGGTACAACGTATGGTAGCATACTCAGTATGGGTGTCGCATTTTTAATTTTGTAACATTTAATTCGAAATGCGGTTTCGTCTCTGCTAGCCAAATTGGTGTTGCGCCTGTTATCATAACTATCGAAGATCAAAGCGTCTCCATGCAGCTGGGAAAATAAATGCAGTTTGGCTTTATCAAATGACCGAAAACTTGTTTTGAATAGAACATAATTCATTTAAATGTTGGTTCATGAGAATAGCACCGTTAATTGGACTTTTTATATTTCCGCAATTCTGCAAATGTGACTACATTATTTTAATAGTTTTTTCTCTCCAAATTTAGGTGTCAACCATATTATTTATTTATGTTGTTAATAAATTTGTTTCTGCTAAATTCAACATGAACCATTCTGCCTGCAATATCAACACTATATTTATTAAAAATATTAAGAGGCATTTAAACTTCAGTGTTGTTTTTAGCGCGTTGACCTATAAAATTTAACTCCGGCGATGCATTTGCATTGTTGAATAGATAAAAGGAAACTGACTTATGTTACATTATCAAACATTTAATGTCACATTATTTGAAAGCAGCCAACAGTGAATTTTGTTGACAGTTCGACCTCCTAATGTCATGTTAGAACAATCTGTAAATCCCAGAACTGCCATTATAACTGAAGAGTATGTTACTTATTCACCCATTCCTGTGTCATAGTCAAAGTTCGTTTTCAAGTGGTAGCCTAGCTAAACGACGCACATAGTTAGTAAAAAAATCTTATTCCACTATTGACTGCGCAATTACCTGATCCTCATTCCGCCTAACCTGTTTTTGTTTCCTATGCCTATATTTCATTTTAAAATATTTTGAAACTCATTTACATGTAACCGAAACCCACGACTCTTTTATAATCACTGTGACTTTTAAAATTACAAGAATTATTTAACTGATATTTTTAATGCCATTCTAGTGGCATTATTCATTCATGCTTTATTAGAAACTGTTCCTGAGAAATTTATATTTATATTGTATTTTTATCGAATATTATTGTTCTTCCTTAAGAAAATTATTTCCATCACGCTGGAATTTTAAAAATAGTTACGCTCTTGTGAGAGAAATTTGTGTTTTACGTATCTATGCAAATATGAAGTAAAACGTTTCTGAACATTACTATGATTATCTATAACGTCATTTAGCATCGCCCTCGAGAAACCGATTTTTGGAATTAACAGTGGTTGCGCGAGCAGTGGTAACACTTACCATAATCACGATTGCAATATTGATATAAACACCTGACTCATTATGTACATAAATGTGTTAGTATAAACTAATTATTGTATAGTATGGAAAATGCAATTCATTCCAGTAGACCGGTTTCGTCCTTATTGGAAGCTCATACAGTACTGTCCGCAATTTACCGAGGACAGGGTTTGAACCTGGGTACGTCTGCTTCTGAAGCTAATGCTCTAAATACTGAGCGACCCTGCCGTGCACTACGCACAATATTCAGTTATATACTAACTAATGTAACTCAGTCAATCTTTTTTCTTTTAAGTTGAACTCATATGGCATCCATTTAGACACAATGTTCAAACTAATCATCCCCAGTTTGTCATTACTGAACGGACAAATCACTACATGGGGAAATGTTATTTAAAAGAACATTTATATAATTAAACAAACATTGGTTACGCGAGATGTCATAACAATCACTTGAACTTGAAATACACACGTGACAGATTAAGTACACACACCAGATTCCGAAACAGACGTTCCGAGGTTCCAGCCCTGTCTGCATCAACCTTGCCAGTTAGTAATGATTTCCCAATAAGGATGAAACCGGTCTACTTTATGAGTTTCCTTTTCTACACTATATTATACTTAGTTTATAATGTTAAATGTATTTTTAAAATGTTTCTGACGTTTATATAAAGATCGCAACCTTGATTATAGTAACATTTTCGGTGTGTTCTTCTTTAAAGAATTCGTAATTATATTATTTCCGACCAGAAGGAATTACATTATATTACTTGTCCAGAGATATTTAATTTTGCACACGAACAAGAGGGATTACAAATATCGATCGGAAATGAACTTTCATGGGAACTTTTAACAGATATATATTATTAGCGAGAATATTCTTAAATAAAATATCGTCTTCAGTTTTGTTGGTGCATAACGAAAAACTTTTAGATATTCATTTAAATATAATTGCTCAAATGCGGTGGCCCATCTCAGTGAAATTGCAGTGAATGTATGTATATTTCTCTGTGCACACATCAGACACAGATGCTTAGGTTATATGTAATAATGTGCGCCAATGTCTCCAACACCATTAAGGCATCGTATATACGTCTATTTTGGAGAGCATTATTTACATGTGAACTAAACTTATCATGGTTAATGTCAATTTTTATACGGAGTGTACAATAGTAAAATAGTAAGGCAATGTCTAGATAAATAATCAGAAGGTTATCGCGTAAATATTTAACATGAAGATAGGAATTTAATATAAATGAAACCCAGACAATTAATTACTTACTGAAAGCACGACCGCAGTTTTATAAATGATATATAACAGATTTGAAGGTTTGATAGCAAGCTCCAAACGACATATTTCACTTAGTTAGTAAACACAATAACGTAACAAATAATAATGCATGGCCATGCCTAGTATGAAATTGAAAATAATCATGAAATTAGTAACCAAGAAATAAGTTACTAAATTTATATAAAGGCAAAATATTCCAATCCGATATTCTTACTCTTCACCTGAAACTCGTTTCCGATTCTAAATCGTGTAGCCGCTGCCCTCGGCCACTACATAGTGCCTCGTTGGAATGGAGCCTAGCGACTTTTCCGCCGATGCTCTATTGAACATTGCATCTCTTGACTCAATATGAAATCGATCCCTAATCAATCTAGCTGTTTCAAAACGCCAGTTTCTCAGTATGCATCTACTCCTATCGCAGTTAAACTTGTGCCCGATCTCCATTGAACGATATTGAAGATGAGATTTTTGACATGGGCATATTTACAAGAAGCTCTATATTCCGCTCTTCATCCCGGAATGGTGCACACATTTTCAGCCATACGTATGCGATAACAATCATTGCTTGTGATTTTATGCAATTAAGAAATATTTAAGAATTCAATTATCTCCCTTTATTTGGATAGTTTACTACCTAGGTGAAGGATCTAACATAAACCGACTATATGATACACCCAGATATTATTAGTTTTACTTTTGTACATTGTATGAAGTCTGACAATAAAAATATGATTCGATCCAACGTCATTCCGCCTGATTTTACGAACTACGAATTAGCGCTAAAATATTGAAAACTTCCATCATCGATGATTTTATTAGCAATATTTTTCTAAGTCTGCTATGTTCTATCTCCACAATGTAAGTCATCTAATTTTTTGGTTATAAAATATTGATTTCCATCTGCTGTGAATGATCTGGCTTGAAATTAGAAAGAATACAACAGTAACTAACTTCCCTATATTCATTCCTTCTCCATGTTAAAACATTTATAATTAATCTGACATCTTACAATGGAAATCTACCTAAGGATTAAACTTGTAAATATGAGTTCAATCACCGCATTCGCTAGTTTAAAAATATTTGCACAAGATACCTTGTAATTAAATTATATATTATTGCATATATTTCCAACATAGTATCATTTTCACATTATTTTAATATATAAGATGAAACCTGTTAAAATATATTATACAGGAGATTAACAAATATCAAAAACAATTCTTTTAAATATATTAACTCCACTCTCTTGCAAACGACGTCAGTTTTTACTATTTTCTGAGACTAGTTAGAAAACATGGGTATGGCGTTTATTTCAATTCCGTCAACTTAATTATCACAAATATTAATAGTTCCATCTCCGCACTCTAAGGCATCTAATTTTCATTTGTTTTAAAATATCGTTATTCATCCTCTATGAAAGGCTTGACTTAAAAC